>CAUYRH010052542.1:0-24759 GCA_963574655.1 Perodicticus potto | reverse complement strand
GAGAACACAGTGTCCAGCATTGCCTAGAGGGCCTAGAATAGTACCATTACCACCAATCAGATAGGAAAACTTCATCATTCAAAAGGTAGTGGGGTAGATGATTTTAATGCAATTCCTATCAAAGCTCCATTGTCATATTTTCAAGTTATCCAGCACATTTTTCAAATATGTTTAATATCTCTCCTTTCTCAAACCACACAGAACAAACTCAACCTTACAAAAAATTCTTGCCACCTCCACCACTTCCAGCAATTCTACAGTCAGTGAATTGGTTTGTTCAAAGAATTGGGGCAAGGCTTTGGGCTTTTAAAAAAGAAAAAAAAACAAAAAACTGAGGGTTTTTTTAAAATCTCAAACACCTTTTTTTCACCCTTGGGAAGTTCATGATGTTCTTCTAGAGAAAAGTGTTTTCTTCTCATTCAATACATACATCAAAGTCCCAAAGGATGTCAATAAGAATAAACCTATTCACCCTGGAAGGTGTATTTTTAAGTATTCTGGATCCATGCAAATCTAGGCCTTTCCCAAGAGTGCTTATTTATTTCTGCCTTTTTAGATTATGTATATATCTCTTTGCCTATAATAAGGTAACAAAAAAATGCCTTTTTTTCACAACCTATCCAGAAGTATATGGCAAAATGTAATGTTGTTAATATTCAAAACTTTTATTCTCCCAAGAAGCATATATACGACTTTTTCCCACCTTTCTAGGAGAGGGTGTGAAATTCTATTCAAAGACAAATATTCATTGTGTCTCTACTGTGTCAGGGGTCATGACTAAGGAGGATGCAGAGAAGAATCTGTCATAATAGCTTCTCGCAGGGATTTTACAGGTCAAGGTAAGAAAATACATAAACAAAAACATATAATGCAATGGGAGGAATTTAGTAAGTGATTTGGACACTAATTTCTAATCTTGAAAAACAAAGGATTAGGCTTGGCATCTGTGGCTCAACGGTCTAAGGCGCCAGCCATGTACACCTGAGCTGGCGGGTTCGAACCCAGCCCAGGCCCGCCGAACAACAATGACGGCTGCAACCAAAAAATAGCCGGGCGTTGTGGTGGGCCCCTGTAGTCCCAGCTACTTGGGAGGCAGAGGCAGGAGACTCGCTTGAACCCAGGAATTGGAGGTTGCTGTGAGCTATGATGCCACAGCACTCTATCCAGGGTGACAGCTTGAGGCTCTGTCTCCAAAAAAAAAAAAAGAAAAGAAAAGAAAAGAAAAACAAAGGATTAATTGATTCTTCCTAATGTTGATAAATCAAGAAAATAAAATTGTTAATGCCCTACAGATAGCCAAAGATATAAGTGAAAGTAAAAATGGGGCCAGCAAAGATCAGCAGAGTGGGAGGAGAGGCAGGTCATTTCTTCACCTCTGAGAGTGAGGATTGGTGGAGAAAATGTAAAGTTGGTGTATCAGGAAGCAGAGGTGTCAGTAAGCTAGAGTTACAGAGAGAATGACCCTAAGAACTGAAAGTTCAAAGTGATCAACTGTGATTACATCACAGAGAGGCGCTAGGACACACCTCTCTCTACCACTGTGCTGTTTCTCACTCTTTGTTTGTACAGCATTTTATTATCATGAAAAATGTCAGTGGTGAACAGTCATATATGTGTGTATGACTGATACATAAAATTCAATAAAACTTTCTATGGAAATTCCAAGTGGTCTGAGAATGTGGAAAGCAGAATGTTGGAAGAAAGCATTGACAGTAGTACACACTTCCCACATAAGGAGTTTGGTGATAAGCTCAGGATAAAAGAAACTTATGTTGAGCCCCCCCAGTCAAATGGCCTGCCCAGCCAGTAACCCAGTAACCGTCACCTTGGTACCCGGTAACCTGTACATTTCACAGGATTGCATTCAATTCTTCCCCAGCCTATTTAGTAGGTTTCTCCTTAATACTGCAGTCAGGAAGTTGATAGCTGTTACCTCTTTTTTATTCAGTATCAGACTAGAAATGGGGTAGAATTAGAATCTGCCTGCAGAGTGCATGCTTAGCTACATTTGAGATGTGTCCAGCATCTTCCCTTTATTTTCACTTACTTTGAGGCAGAAAAAACTCCACATGGATACATCCATAGTCAGAATCCAGTTCTACCCACCAGGGAAATTTACTGGAGAGTCACTGATACCAGAACTCATGGCATCTTCATTTGCTAAAAGCTGCTTCTAGCCCCAGGGGATTTCCCCTCCTAAGGTTAAGTACACGCTGTCTAAACTCAGGATCACACCTCATTTGGCAGCAAAGCCCATAAAAACTCATAACCTTGTCCCTACCTTGTACCAGGTGACTCACTACAGCCTCCCTGCTTCAGAAAGGGTCAGAGTGTCAGTCGATCTCCAACCCTCCAGGGAGAAAGTGCTAATTTCAGAGTGCTTAGGACAAGAAGGTGGGGAGAGAGACACCTAGGCCTCCAGGTCAAAGGGCATAAGGTATCTTGGTCAGTTAACGTATTTGGCAAATAATAACAGAAACCCCAGAAAGAGCTAATAGAAAAGTATTTTTATAAGTGCATTCCTTCGAGAACCAGAAAAAGTGAGGTGTGGTTTCTCCTCCCCCTGTTTTACCCCTATTAAAACCTCAAGCTCTAAAGTATTGGGCTTCAGTGAACTTAAACAAAGAAGAAGTGGAACTAGTTATTCAATTCCTTCAGTACCTATTACTCTCAGTACTGAGAAAGTGCAAGGTGGCAGATAAATCATGGCTATCTCCCTGTAATCCCCTTCACTGCTGAAGACACACTTGCAGGTAGAGCTCTAGCTCACTGGAAACACATCTGATGCACCAAGAGTTCCCAGCCCTCAGCCCTATAGGAGGGCTCCTCAGCCCTCATAGGAGATAGAGTACAGAAGGACTCTGGAATCTGCAGCACTTCCTATAAAACCCTCCCCTTACCTGGAGCTGCACTTCTCTGGGATACCTTCACTGACTCTACCCAAGACAGGTTAATTTCCCCAGTCTGGTGTTGTCAAAGTACCTAACATAGTGTGTGTAGTGGCATGGATGATCTGCCCTGTTATTACCTATTTATGAGTTTATCTTCCTCACTGTACTCCAAGCCACATAGGGCAAAAGCTTGTGCTAATCTCAGTGTCCCTGACACAGCCTAACATCTCACCCCACTCAATCAGTGCCAATACTGAACTTCTGGACTCCAAGCAGGGAGTGTTGGATAGAGCTGGGATCAGATGGAGTCTTGCCTTTACCACATACAGATCACCTGGAGACTAACAGACGTCTGAGATTGACATCCCTCAAACCATAGATTCTCTACCTATACTGGAGTGTGTCACCTTTACTTCTTCATATGCATTGTAGGCAAGAAAAGAAAAAAAAAACTTACCATTAAAATGTGCATTCAGAGATCATTAGTGCTGACCTGCATTATTGATTTTGCAGTATTTCACAGAAGACATCTTATATGAACTGCGCAATCTTGAGGACATGCTAGAATGCTTAACATTCCCAGATGACACCATAAGGTAGGGCTTAACATTAAACAAGAACATCAGAGGTGCAAAGAATTCATTGACAAGAAGCTGGTTATCTGCAGTTTCACTTTCATCACATTAAAACCATGACCCCAAGAGTGATTACACTGAAACTGCATCATAGCTGAAATGCTAGGTCTCTTAGCAATCTTGGTTTCTCACTGGGCCATGGGAAAGGACTCTCCAATCACAGCCAACATAGAGAACAAAAGTGGACTCTGAGTAAGTCTGGCTATTTCTACACAAGTTTTATAAGTTTCTACTTAGAACGTGGAAGCTATTCAAATATGGGGAGACCTTACTCCATTGTTCTCTACAGAGAGGTATGCAACTCACATTCACTCATCCAGGTTCTATTTACTTACCAACTATGTGTTGGCATTATGCCAGCTTCTCATACACCTGATCTTGTCTGAACCTTGCATCAACCCTAAGGAGTTTGGATTGTTATTGTCCCCACTTTATAGATAGTCTCTGGAAAGATAAGTGACTTGTCCAAGGGAAGTCCCCCAGTCAGGTTTGCATCCAACCAAGCTTCCCTCCTAAACCCAAGCCCATGTTACTCACTATTCCATGCTACCTGCAGGCCTAATGTTCAATTAAATCAGTTGATTAGGGTTGCTTTCTGACATTTCACTGTGTATATAAATAAGTTTCTCACTCATTTATTTCATAATTGAAGGTCAAGCAAGGCCCATGTGGCATTTCTGCATTTTGAGATGTCAAACAAATTGAAAGGCATAAACAGTGGAACACAGAGACAAGACCATAGAGATGTTTGGGTCAGATTAGGGTGACCCACCTGGGCATGCAAAGATGGTGTCTGCACCCAGGGAGCAGTTATAGAGCCCTTTTATATGGGGTGGTAAGGAGCAGGCACTTCACAGGTCGCCCGTCAGGTTACTGTCTTTTGACACGAATTTCTGGGACTGGGGCTAGCTAGATCCTTTGTGTCTTTGTTTTAGAGAGAAGGAGAAGGAGGGGGAAAGGTTTGTATGTGGCTATGTTAGGCCCTCCAACACCTGCAAGACTGTGATTATTTAAAGTGGACAGGTGACGAGGAGGGGAAGGCAGGTGGGTTCCCACCACCTGGCAGGCATCACAGCACCTGAGAGTCTGAGACATCCTGCCTTCTTGTTGTTGGCTAAACTGCTTCTTTTGCTCCCAAATGCTCTTTTCTCTTCTCTGGCCATCCTCGAAAGCCTCACTTGACAGTTCCTCTCCTCATGGAGTCCTCCAAAGGCCTCTGTGCTCTGAGTTCTTCCCCCTCATGAAATGCTCCTGCTTGGCTCCATGACAGCAGCTGCGTGGGGGCCCTTCCTCCCCATTGGACCACTAAGGTGTTGAGGATGGGGCCATAGCCAGTGATAAGACCCTACTCAAAGTTTTGTAAGCCTGAAAAAAACACCTGCCCCAAATTCAGACCACTCCTCATATTCACTTCACTATCCTACATCTCAGAACTGAGCCCTCAACTGCTGCGGTAGTCTTAGAAAGGGGGTGTTCCATCAAAATAGGGGTGGGATATACCAAGCACTTAGTTTAAGGGATGAAGTTCTGAAATCAGGTATTGCCCACTTGGTCTGGCCTTTATTCTTTTCTTGTTCTTCTCCCCAAAAGTAACTGGGAGAGATCTCTAGGTGCATGCAATAAGTTTTAATCTTTGGAGAAGACACAAATGATAACCTGAAGTACCTTAGATTAGTAGATTAGTAAGGTTTTTCACAATATTGTCCTATACCTTTTTTCCTCTTTGAGTAGGAATATTCCCATAATTGGGGGATTCATGTCATTTCTTCATATTGGACATTGGGGATGATAGGCAAATGGTGTGCATGAGGTCACTGACACCAGACTGGGATGGTGCATGTGGGGGCAGAACTGAGACTGCTCTCCTTAGAAATCCCCATAAGCAAGTTTGGTCTGTGGCTGATATCAGGGAACTTGGATTTTGGGAGGATTCCCTCACTCTCTAAATAATAAGAGTGGCTTACTATGCCTAAATATAGTTTGCTGAACATCTGCTTTCCTTTTGGGAGTCTGGAATTCTGGTCTGTGGCGGGCAAAGGTGCCTATGTGACCAGCCCTCAGTAAAAACCTTGGGCACAAGGAAGACACCCCTGGTGGACACCATTTCACAAGTATTGTAACAACTCATCACTGGAGAAATTAAGCACTATTATGTGACTCTGTTAGGAGGGGACTCTTGGGAGCGTCTGCCTGGTTTCCTGTGAATGTGGCTCTATGTGTCTTTCTCTTTGCTAATTTTGCTGCATTTATTGAATCCTTTTGCTATAATAAATCATAACTGTGAGTGCAAGTATGCGCTGAGTCTTGTGACCCTCCTAAGGAGTCATCAAACCTAGGAGTGGCCTTGGGGACTCCTGACAGAGGGAGTTTCAAAGAGATCCTGGGGTATGGCCCAATCCACAAGAAGCCCTGAGCTTGTAAAAAGATGTGCAACATGGAATGCCATCTGACATCTAAGGAATAACGTCTCTCGGTAAGGGTGCATATGAGGACTTGGGGCAGTAGGGAGCACTGGGAGAGCACCGTGCAGAACATCACAGTGAGGAGAAGGGAATTAAACCTGTACAGTCCTTGCCAGGCAGGTAATCCTAGTACTCTGGGAGGCCCAGGCCAGTACATCACTTGAGCTCAGGAGTTCGACAGCAGCCTGAGCAAGAGTGAGACCTCATCGCTACTAAAAATGGAAAACAAAGAACAAAAAAACCTAGCCAGGTGTTATGGTGGGCACTTGAGGTCCTAGCTACTTCAGAGGCTGAGGGAGGAAGATTGCTCAAGCCCAGGAGTTTAAGGTTGCTGTGAGCTATGATGCCATGGCACTCTACCCAGGGCAACAGAGTGAGACTCTCTCTCAAAAAACCAAAACAAAACAAAACAAAAAACACCCTTTACAATCTTGTGTCAACATTTACTTCCCCTGACCTGGGTTGCAGGCTTTGTTTTGCCTACTTCCAAATGCCAGAAGACATTATGAATGTCTATTCTCACAAGAATTTTCTAAGATTCTCTGCAATTCGTTCTTCTCTGTGGTGCACATACCCCAACACCCAGGGAAGCCACAGCTTCTACATGGGAGAACAACCTGCTATTGGCAACATAGGTCTGGCAAAAAAAGTAGATGCTTTAAAAATGAAAATTAAATGAAAGAAATGCTAAGCAGATCTCAGCTCCGTGTAGATGCCAAATGCCTTCTCTTTTTTCCCTTCTCTTGACAGTTTAGTTGGTGTTCAAAATTAAGAGATATACTAGTCCACAGAGAATGTGTTCTCCTTCACAGATGAATTCTTATTATCTTCAAAGAGCAGCAATTGGACATTCAGGAACAAGGATCATGTCTGATTATGAACACAAATAATTTCTTAGTTCCTGATTTACAAAGCATGGTTTAACATCACCTCATTTGGCCTTCATTACAACTCAATGAGGTAGAAAATATGATTTTTCTCTTTTATCTTCCATGACACTTGGTCAATTACAAGACAAGCAATGATGCTCAGTGAAGCCCTGTTGGTTGATTGATTAGTAATGGCTACAGAGAAATTACTGCTTTATAAAAATTAATGATTCCTGAAGTCTGTCAGTGAAAGAACAGGCTAAAAAGCAATCCAGGCATTCGGTGAAATTATTAAGATCACAAATTAAGTCATTTCTATGGACTTTATACCAGGAAATGTAATTTTAATGAGGAAATTGAAGCTAACATATAACAGCTGCCCTGTTATCCAGTAACAGAGTGTTAAGGCAAATTAAATTGTTAATGAAAAATATAGCAAATCAGAAATTTAACCTCTTAACATTCCCTCATTCCTTTTTCCTTTATACACTATTTTTAAACTGATATTTTAAAAAACACACTGGGTCACCTTATATAGTTTACATTGATAATCTGCCCTACTACTCACTTCAGCAAGTTATCTGACCTCTTCTTGAAATTGTAAAATGGAAAGAATAGCAAACTCATGAGGTTAAGGAGAGGGTTAAGTGGGGTAAATAAGAAAAGTGCTCAGCAGACGGTTTGGCTTATTGTGGGTTTTTAATAATGGTAGATTTTATTAAAATGCATTAAGATGAAATCAATAAATATTTACTGAACCAATATCCAAAGTAGGTATCCAGCCCATATACAGCAGGACAGCAACATAGGTTCCTAAAATATCAAACTACTTCCATACCAGTTGGTCACCAAATGGTTCTCAGAGGCTTCAAGTGCGATCCATCACCCTAGCCACCCCAGCTCCTCCCCTAAAAGGAGAAGACTCTTCACAACTTCATGATCAGACTCCATGCTATAGCACCTAAAGTGCTTATGCCCAGAATAGCAGGGAGCCCCAGGAAACTTACTGGATGGTACCTCCCAAAAATCCACTGTGTTGCCACTACCACCAATTGCCCAAAATCAAACTGTACCTCCCCCCCATGGAATAAATATTGCATTTGAGTGAGGAATACATAATTTTGGTGTAATTCACTGAGAATTTGGGGACTGTCTGTTAGGTAGCACTAGCTAATTAATATAAGTGATGGTCAGGAAGGGATTCAAGAAGCTATGCATAAGTCACACTGGGAATAACCTTACAAAAAAGAAAAGTATATGGGGAGAATACACAGAGAGAAAAGAGAAGGAAGGACAATAAAAAGGTATATTGATATGGTTTAAAAAACACCCCCTTGCTGTCCCTGTGACAATTTGTGGAATCTTCAGCAAAACATTTAACCTCTCTTTGTAACTGTAAAATAAAATAGCAAACTCATAAGGTTAAGGAGAGGATTAAATGAGGTAAGTAAGAAAACTGGTGCATTGGAGTATGTGCTCAGTACCAGGTGACAGAGAGATAAGGGTGGCAGGTGGCAGATAAGAGTGGCAGGTGTCTCTAGGTCAGAGCTGGAAAGGGCATACTCACATTGGTGTTGCACAGCTTGTACTGCCGATAGGCCCCGATGCAGGAGATTGCTGTAGACCGGGCAGGCTGGGAAAAGCTGTAAGCTGCCCTCTGGGCCCCCACACCATGGCTTTTACTTGTTTCTGGGTTGTGGAAGAGACTTGATGCTGCAAGGAAGCCTTGGTCATGGGTCAAAGGTAGCTTGTAGATGGAGGCCTCGGAGGTCTGCAGTCCAGAATGGGGGCCACTGTCACTTTGGTACAAAGGCCCATGTTTGGGGAACTGGTGGGCTGGTAGGCTGTAGCTTCTAGAAGCAGACTCCCCCTGGGACCTGGAATGCTGGGATAAGGGCTTCTGTCTCCGAAGCCTCTGTGGTGTGTGTGCAGCGTCCGTCTGCAGTGGTAAGATATATGGGGCCTTACCATAGCCATACTTGCCGGGGCCGATGGGACCTCGGGTCCTACTCCTACAGAGAGACACACAAGAGAGGAGTTGAACAGAATCATACAAGTTTTCAGGCTAACTCAGAAGCATCTAGTACATGGAAGAGGGGACCCGGTGGGAATGAAAGCTTGGGAGGGAGCATCTGGTGGCTCAGGAGGTAAAGGAAGGGCATTTCATAAGAAGGGAATATCGCAGAGGCTAGAACAGAGGCTACATAGAGGCTGGCAAATCTAATGAAGGTGGCAATGAACAGAGGATGAGCAGTGGATGAGTGGTTGGAAATGAGGTTATAAGCAAGCTATGGTCAGCACATGGCTTTTATGCAAGGTGTCTGGGCATTTTTGTAGGTCATAGGGAGCCACTTTATACCATGAGAAGTATAAAGACATGGTTGTAATTTTAGCTGCAGTAACTTTCCTGTTCACTTTCTCTTATAAAATACTTTTTCTCACTCAACTGTGCCTGATATTCTCAGACCCTGTTGCCATTATAATTTGTACTTAAAGAGTACAAATTTCTAGTAAAAATTAGCTAAGCAATCAAATCCTATAGTCCTGAGGCCTGACTTATACTAACCATCATCCTGAAAAGTTCAGAGGGGCCTGAACAATTGATTACTCCATCACTCTTGAGTCAACCCATGCTTAACAATAGCTAAATGGTCATTGTCACACTGGATAGACCTTTATATTGTAGAAAGACCCACTGCCTTGTAAGACCTTATAAAAATGACATAAACAGTAGTATGCTGGTAAATGTTTAACTGGATTTCCAGGGTGGGCAGAATCCCTAATTTGTAGCATTTGCCCATTTCTATGGTGTAAATACTCCCACTATGTCCAATTATAAGCTACCAATGAAGACACCATCTGTTCTAGTACACAGGTGAAAACCAGCTCCAGAACACTATTGCATATAAATTTATATGCAAAATACAGAGCTAGGAATGGTGAAGAAAAACAAATAAATCAGACATGGTTCCTAAGACCCTAACCCGGCACCTAGAAGCAACTAGAACACAATACGGGGTAGGTTTTTTTTTTTTTTTTTGCAGTTCGGCCAAGGCCAGATTTGAACCCACCACCTTCGGTATATGGGGCTGGCGCCCTACTTGATGAGCCACAGGAGCCACCCAATACGGGGTAGGTTAAGGGCCTTTGAGGCAGTGCTTCGAAAAATTCTGAGGCAAGAGAAAGCACATCTATCAAGAGGGATCTGAAAAGGTTTCACCTTCACTTGTCTGAGAGTTGAGCAGAACAGGTTCCAAATCTCTGTGGAAGGACTTAAGTAAGTCAACTAACTCTTACTCATTTGTAAAATGGCTGAACTGGATTAAATGATCACCAAGGTCACTCCAACTCTAAAATTATATGCTTCCATAATAATTAAATCTACATTTATGTAAAATTGGAAATGTGCCCAAGGGTTTCTACAGGATGGTCCCATTAAAATAAGCACATTAAAATAGCAATCAAGGTGAAACATTGATTTCTGCCCTCATGAGAAAATTCTTTCTTCACTCAACATAATCACTGAATATAAAATTTAACAGACCACAACTAATGATTAACATCTTTATCATTAATTGCACCTCCATTCTTAAGCTGAGAGGGTCTTGGATTAAACCACGCTGCACTGCTTATTTTGCCTTTAGGCATTTCTCAATTAATCTTGGCAACACTTGGGACTCTGTTAATGATGGGGGCTTTAAGAGATGCAATTAAGAAGTTAGTCTTAAATATATATAACTTGGACGTAATGGGCCTTTTTCTTTCTTGTGGCAGGCCAGGTAAAATGAATGACATCATGCAAAGGCAAGGAAAGAATTTCTGTGTGTGTATGTTTAAGATCTGAAAGTAAGTACTGGGAGGAGGCCCTCACTGAAGGTAACAGAGAATGAAGACTTGTGGAGAAGCTCTTCTCAAACTTGCATGTGCACAGGAACCGCCTGGGAGCTTATTAAGCTGCAAAGTCTGGTTTAGGGGGTCTATGCTGAGGCCTGAGAGCCTGTATTTCCAGCAAGTTTCAAGGAGATGCCAGTGCTGCTGGTCCAAAGCCTCACAACTTTTAGGAGCAGAATCACAGGATAAAATTGAAATTCCAGGCTAGGCACCAGGGCACACTCCTGTAATCCTAGCACTCTGGGAGGCCAAGGTGGGTGGATTGCTTGAGCTTAGGAGTTCAAGACTAGCCTGAGCAAGAGTGAGACCCCCATCTGTACTAAAAATAGAAAAACTAATCAGGCATTGTGGCAGGTGCCTGTAGTCATAGCTACTTGGGAGGCTGAGGCAAGAGGACTGCTCAAGCCCAAAAGATTAAGGTTGCCGTGAGCTATGATGACACCACTCTACCCAGGACAACAGAGTGAGACTTTGTCTCAAAAAAAAGAAAAGAAAAAAGAGAAGGGAAGGAAAGGGAAGGGGAGGAGACGGGAGAGGAGGGGAGGGGAGGGCAGGGCAAGGGAAGGGAAGGGAAAGGAAAAGAAATTGAAATTCCAGACAAAAGGGTGAAAAATTAACAGCACAAATTACCATTTTTAATGGAGAAAGATAGAAGTCCTGGTCTTATATTCATTTATAAATAAAGACAATACCTATACTAGTACCTTTCCTCAAGGTAGTTGTAAATGCAAACATAAACCTCCAAGTTTGTGGCAGACACAGAAGATCTGCTGGCCTGGGGAAAGCTGTTCTGCTGTGGCTAAATCAACACAGATAACCAAGATTGCCTAGAGCTTTCTCTTGGGGAGCAGAGGAAGAACTGGCTCTCCTCTGATGACTTGTATAAGCATCTCCCAAAGGCTGCCCGTCGCCCCTGAGGGGGTAACCTATACAAGCACAAACACATTTTTGAACTTTGCCTAAATCAGAAAACCATTCCAAACCCACTGAAACAGCAACATCATCAGAGATAGTGAGGTGAAAAGCCAGTGGGCAATAAATTCTGATAAACTAAAGAGAATGAGCAACACATTAGAGTGTATTATGAGAGATCTGATTTCTGAGTATTTGACTCAGAACATTTGGATCAGCAGCAGATTCATTCTCACTTGGCCAGGAAAACTTTTGTTTTCTTTATAGCATTGTAAGAGTTATAAACCCGACAGTTCTGAACAGCCTCTTCCCCACCAGGACACAGTCCATCTGGCCACTTGCAGGGAGGACCTCCATGGAGCTGGGCAGATTTGTGCAGAATTGTGACAATAAGTACACATGTGACTGAGGAGATCTAAGGGTTAGGCCAGTTAACCCTTCTAGGAGAACATTCAGTGGATGACTGGGGGGCTGCTGAATAGTTCTACTTGGTCTACCCAGAACCCATCTTTCGGATTTTACTTTGGGTGACTCCACTTGTCAAGGCTCTGGCTAACTGCTAAAAGTTATGTGTTGACATAGAAACTAGAAAAAGCAGTTTGCAGATCAGAGGTGTGGAGTCAACATAGGTTAGAGATTTGTCACACGGACGTGGAAGCCAGGTTTCCTGGGTTTGAATTCCAGTTCTGCCATTGGCTAGTTTGGAAACTTTGAGTAGGTTACTCAATCTTTTCATGCCTCAGTTTCTTTAAGCAGGGCCAGTGAAGTACCGAGGATTCAATATTTAAGGAGATATAATCTGGGCGATGCTGGTGGGAAATGTAGGGCATTATCTCCTTAAATGCTGCACCCTAAGGGCCTCTCTGGCCCCATTACGAGTCAAGTCTCTGGCTTTGAATTCATTTATAAAATAAATAAAGATGATAATAGTACCTTCCTTAAATGTACTTATAAAGATTAAATGACAATAAAAGCCACATACCTAATGCTTTGCAAAGAGAATACATTGTACAAGTATTTGCTTAAAAAATAAAAAGAGAGAGAGAAAAGCTTTAACTTGGCCTTGTATAAGCTCTACAAACTTTGGCAAATAAAGAACCCTCAGTTTTCTTACCTATGAAATGATAATGTGACCATTTCATATTCACTAAGACGGCAATCATCGAAAGGACCGATGATAGTAAGTGTTAGGAAAGATAAGCTGGAAGCCACACACATTTCTAGTGGAAATGTGAAATGGCATATCACTTGGTAAAGATACCTGGAAGCTCCTCACAAAGCAAAATGTAGTGTCACCATACGAACCAGAAATTCCAGTCCCCGCTGTTTACCAGAGAGAAAGGAAAGCATACGTCTATACATAAACTTGTACGTGAATGTTTAGAACAATTCTGTGAACAGCCAAAGGAAGAAACAACCCAAATGCCTATCGACTGATGTAGAGATAAACAAAAACATGGTTTATCCATAGAGTGGATTATTATTCAGCCATAAAAGGAATGCAGTGCTAATATATACTACACACTATAACATAGCGAACCTCGGAAATTCTCTTAAGTGACAGAAGCCAGGCACATCTCATACGATTCCATTTACATAAAAATGTATAGAATAGGCAACTCCATTCTGACAGAAAGTGGTTTCGTGGGTTGGGGAAAGGAGGGAAGAGGTTTCTTTTTTGAAGTGATGGAAACATTCTGCAATTAGGTAGTAGTAATAGTCGCCCAAGGTTGTAAATACACTAAGACTACTGATTATATACAGAGTACTTTAAGATGCTGGAGTTTATGGTAGGTAAATGGTATCTCAACAAAACTCTCATTTTTAAAAATGAGTCATTTCTATCTTGTCTATTTACAAGGAAGTTGCAAAGATCATACTGAGATTACCGACTAGAATGCATTTTTTAAATCTAAAAGTAGTTTTTATCACTTGTTCTTCATCATTTGTGTTAATAACATTTAACAAAACTTTATAGAGCAACTTCTCTGAGCAGCCATTGAGCATCTTGTGTGATTTTTTTTGCCCACTTGTTCACGTGTTGACCCCCGACAACGTAAGGGAATGCAAAGCCCCCTCTGCCAGGGCATGGCCCAATGACAGAGAACAGTTAAAGGGGTTCTGATGCCAGCTTCCAGTCCCAGCTCATCCAATGAATCTGGGGAAATTGCTGCATCTTGAGACAATGGCTGCAAACAGCATTTTTCACAATAGGCTGGCCGCCATCCAGGGCGTGTGTGTGTGTGTGTGTGTGTGTGTGTGTGTGTGATCTTGTGCAGCTCTGCAGTGCTAACGCTGAGGGTTTAGGATGATGATCCAAGCAAAAAGTCCACAGCCTATCTCCCTCTTCACAACTTACCCTAGAAATGTGTCATCTACAGTCATTTCCTAGAAGCAACAACTCCCACACTTCCCTCTCCTACTGAGACCCCTCTCCTGAGCATCAAGCCCACACACCCACCTAACCTCTAGAGTGGAGCCTAGAATAAGCACAAAAATCTACTGGGGGCATTGTCAAAATATACCTCTGAATCAGTAGGTCTGGGCAGGCCTCTGATTCTACATTCATAAAAGCTCCCAGGCAATGCCTGGCTGTGGGTTCTGAGACTGTGTCTTTGGGAGATAGCTCCTTCTAGACACTGCCATCCAGTGATTTTCAACCGGTGTGCCACGGCACATTGGTATGCCGGGAGAGGATCTTAGGTGTGCCATGAACATTTTTAAGGATCATTAATACATTATTTTCCAAAGAAGTTCAAGTCCAGGCATGGTGGCTCACTCCTGTCCTTCTAGCACTCTGGAGGGCCGAGGTGGGTGGATTGCTTGAGCTCAGGAGTTCAAGACCAGTCTGAGCAAGGAGACCCACACTCTACTAAAAATAGAAGGAAAAAAAACTAGCTGGAGGTGGTGATGGGTGCCTATAGTCCCAGCTACTTGGGAGGCTGAGGAAAAAAGATTGCTGAAGCCCAAGAGTTTGAAGTTGCTGTGAGCTATGATGCCACAGCATGCTACCAAGGGCAACAGAGTAAGACTCTTTCTCAAAGTAAAGAAGAAGAAAAAGAACTAGGTTCAAAGCACAGTAAGTGTGTATGTGTGTGTGTGTGTGTGTGTGTGTGTATGTAGTGTATATATATATATATATATATTTTTTAACTCTTTTTGATCAACATAATTTAAATGCATGGGGGAAGTTTACCTATAGGTTCAAGAGTGACATGCAATAAAAAAGGTTGAAAAACACTGCTTTAAACACATTCAAGCCAAGATTCATCATCTTTCCCCACAAAACCGTTCCCCCTTGAGCTCCTCCCATGTTCTAAAACAACCACCTAGTCACCCTTCAGGACTTAGATGGATATTATGTTCTTCTCAATGACGTTCTCCACTCCACAGAATGAGTGCCCTTCTCTTTTGCCTTTCCATTGGACCCCATGTAATTGTCACAGCCTAGCCATGCTTGTTTCCATGCCTGCTTTAGCTTACTAGACTGCAAGGTCCTTCAGAGAAGGGGCTATGTCATATTTGTTTTATATCCCTATAGTCTTATTTGTTTCACATCCCTATAAACTACTATTACTACAATGTCTAGTATATAATTGCTACTCAATAACTGATCACTGAAAAATGGAAATAACAAATGAATGAATGGCTCAAACCATTACTGCAAAAGGAGGAAAATCTTCTCCCTCTACTAATGCATTTGTTCACTTCTCTTATTATATTAAAAGACTAAGCTGGGCATGGTGGCTCATACCTGTAATCCTAGCACTCTAGAAGGTTGAGGCAGGTGGACTGCTTGAGCTCAGGAGTTCAAGAACAGCCTGAGTAAGAGCAAGACCCTATCTCTGCTAAAAATAGAAAAATCAAATGGGCATTGTGGCAGGCACCTGTAGTCCGAGCTACCTGGGAGACTCAGGCAAGAGAATCACTTGAGCCCAAGAGTTTGAGGTTGCTGTGAGCTATGATGCCACAGCATTCTACCCAGGGTAACAGAGTAAGACTGTCTAAAAAAAAAAAAAAAAAAAAAGACTGCTATACTACTGTGGCACTGAGGACAAGGCCTCTAAGCAGGAACAAAATTGTTATCTGTTTTGAGAGCATTCCTGGTATCAAAACCTAGAGAAGAAACAGGTCCTTGGAATAGAAAGGAAGAACCAATAGGGGCTGGGACTCAGCCTTTATTCTCAAAGGAGTGAAGAATTAAGAAGTCAAGGGTGCTCTGTGCATGCCTGCCAGAGCTGGGAAGCCACCAGGAAAGGCTGTCTGCAGCTGCCGCTGGAGGAAGGTTTCCCGCCTCTTTTCCAGTATGGACTGGAATGGGCAGAATGAGAACCCTGCCTTGCAGAAGCCAGGCTGTTTGTATATCTTGTGCTCTCCATGTTTATTTCCATCTGTTTTCTCTGAGAGCTCAGTCAAGTCTCTGTGAGAGGTCCAGCCTCTCTCAGCTGTGCTAACATGAACCCCACACAGCCCCCAGCATCCTACAGAGCAGCAGCCACTGGGGCAGGCCTGCAAGGACCCCAGGAGTGGGCCTGAGAGCCCCACAGGTATGTGGGCTCAGAGAAAGGGCTGGGCAATGTACCAGCAGCCCCTGCTCATGTGGAAAGTCTCCTTCTTCTACTTGACCTTGGAGGTTCTAGGTTTTGCAGCATTTAAGACATGTGGCATTGCTTGCAGCCATGTACCTGAATCAAGTTGCTATGTAAGCAGAAAGAAGTCCTTCCATAGGTAAGACAGCAAGGAGACTGGTGAGATGAATCCCGGAGACAGTTGACTGAGTAAGGGGTGGATGTCAGTCCCCATACTAGGTTCTGCTGTGAACACCTAAGACCCTACTGAACAGTACTACACTTAACAAATCACATTCATGTGATTTAAAGGGATCCTCTATGGCAATTGGGCCTATTATCTCACTTTGCCCTGTTATTACATATCAAAACTAAACTCTTACCAAGCCAATGTGCCTGAGAAATAAGAGGCTTAGCATCACATGCAGCTACTCACAAACGTGGGGATGTTGCCTCTACACCAGCCTCCAAAATAGGCACATTCCTCCTCTCTTTATGCTTGCATTGAGGAAATAAAGCATTTCTACTTGGTACTTTAAGCTGGGACAGGGAGGAGAGAAATGTGATTTTTAATAATTATCAAGTGAAATGCTTTTTCCTAAAATCCTCTAATAATACCAAATGTTTTACAGATGCTAAAACAACTGGGCAGTAGGAACTGCATCTAGGGATTATGCTTCCAAGTGTTTGCAGAAATACACAGAGATAGGAGCTCAGGGATTCTCACTACAGCCCTAGAGACCCAGAACACCCAAAATCATGGCAGGACAAAAGTTTGAGGAACTAGCTAGTGTGTGTCTCCCTCTGGATAACCCCTTCTTTTCTCCAAAGTTCTCCTAGAACAGTGACTGTCAACTGGTGTGCAGTGGCACACCTGTGTGCCAGGAAAGGATCTTAGATGTGCAACAAAATTTTTTAAAGATCAATTAAATTATTTTTGAATAAACTTCAAAGGACAGTAAGTATATTCTTTTTTTTTTTTTTTTGATCAACATAATTTAAGTGTGCTGTGGAAGTTTAACTGTCAGTTAAACACTTGTTCTAGAATGACATTGAGAATCATAGTGCCAGAGAAGGGAAGATTCAATGGTTAACACAAAAAGAGGAAAGATCTCTTTAGATTTGAAAAATGGGCTTTGTCAGTGAAGAGCTAAAGTCTGGGGCACAGGGACCAGGAGTAGAGCTTACACTATAGACTATGAAGAAGGTGCTATGACCTTGGGGTGATCTTTCTGAACAGTCACACGACAGTCGGGGGCAGGGAATGACCCCACTGATGGTTTGTTTTCCCATGTTCTGGCATCCTGCTTAAACAGGTGTATACAAACCCTTCAGCGGGGTCAGTGCCTGACCCCCACCATCATTCATATGCAACTTTATGAGTTTGATTGGCAGGCAGATGAGACAGGAACTGAGCGGCAGTAACCAGAGATTAGGCCAAATACTGTGGCCTGGAATGGGAAGCAAAACAAAACCCCAGATATATTTAGGGGCCTGAGGACAGAAGGGACCTCCACAGCACACTTTGTGGAGATGCCCATGTCCAACACAACACATGACCAGGACACAGGAGCAAGGTGGAGAGGTGCCGAGGCCCACCTGATAAGACTGGGTGGTCCTGGTGAGGACACAGAGTACGTAGCCCTTGGTGCCAGGGTAGGGAGCAGGAGAGCACATGCACTGATTTTGGCAGCAGTTCCCAACAAGGATGGAAGGTGGTCAAGGAAGCAAAGCAGACAGCTTTCTCCCTTTGCCAAGACTGCTGAGAAGCCCCTCTTTGGGAGATCCAGGTCACACCTCCTGGGAGGAGGAGAGGAGGACAGTCCAGACTAAACTGAGTTTAAACCCTGCATTGATCATGCTTAACATGCAGTGTCTGAGTATCCTGGAAGGGCAGAGCCTTTCTGCATGCAGCAGGAGATACAGGAGCTCACCAACCACATCTAGGTATAGGAAGATAAACTGTGTTCTGCATGCTTGCATTGTGATCAGAAGTTTTAAATCCGAAACACAATCCTTACACAGGAAATAAGAAACTAGTTAAATTATGGGACATTCAGATACTGGAGTATTACAAAGCTTTTAAAAGAATGAGGCAGAGGTATGCATGCTGACAGAGAAAGTTCTCCAAAACACAGTTAAGTGAAAGAGAACAGACACCAGAGACACTAAACTGAGGCCACTAAAGATGCTACTACGTATGTTTTAAAAAAAGGAAATCAGGAAAAAAATGCATACAGTATATAAAAAATCACAAATATACAAGATACATTTCTGAATCTATCAATACTAGCTGGGCAATGATTTCCTCTGGACACCAGACACAGTGGGGTGGAGGTGAGGTAGACTTGTGTGTCACTTCTCACCCTTTTGCACTGTCATTAAAATTTATTTTGCTAGAGAGGAGGCAAGATAACTGACTGGAACCAGCTTTCCACAGAGGCTCCCATCCATAAGGAGAGTTAAAGGATAGAAGTTTAGCAAGTTTGGAGCTGAACCAAGACAGAAGGTTGAAGAACACACACCAACCCTTCTGGGGCGAGCTACGACCCACAAGAAAACAAACAACAGGAACAAAATCCATTGCCAAGTGGATGGGAGTTCCCTCCCCCATGAGAATGGCTCACAGAATACTTTCTACAAAAAAGCAAACAGAGTTCAGATCTCCTCCTAATTTATCCCACAGAGAGACCCTCTAAAAACTGGAACTCCTTCCCCTACTAGGGTGCCATGGCACTCTCCTGCCAGGAACTGTATATATTCTCTACCTGCAATTCTGAACTCCCAGCACTCCCCTCCACTCTTATCCTGAGATTTGGAAGCCTTTCCCCCATGGAGTCCAGATTCTTGGGCATTTTCTCAAGAGGTGTGGGCTGTTGCAGATCTGTCCTGATTCTGTGGCATGGGTGTAAAGAGAGGACTGTGAATTGAGGAAGTCATATGGGAGAGGCAGTGCCCTGCAGCACAGGGCAGCAGTAGCAACAGCGGAAACAATAGGGCTCACACTCCTGGGTATATTTTGGAGGGACACTCCCAGCCTCTCTTGGCAACCAGAGAAAGCCAGGCCTCTACTCTGGTGGCAGCCACTGGCAGGACAGATCTGGTCAGCACAGGAGTTTTGACCTGCTCCATTTCCGACCTGGGCCGGTTCACCCCTCCTTTGGGCAACCTGGTGGCCCCCCGCTCCCGGGGGGGTCATCATATTGATGCCGAACTTAGTGCGGACACCCGATCAGCATAGCGCACTGCAGCCCAGAACCCCTGGACTCAAGCGATCCCTGTCTCAGCCTCCCAAGTAGCTGGGATTACAGGCACGCACCACCGCGCCCAGCGGCAGGACAGATCTGGGACAGAAACATAGGCCCTGTAAGTAAAGGGTATGCCTGAGGTGGTACCTGCCTGGACGGGGCACAGTAGGGACCGAGACTAGAATATGCGTGTGGAGAGATGGCATACTCCCGGGGCGGAGGGGGCTGAGTCAGAAGTGCTTCTTTAGTGAGCCTAAGAAGCACCTGGCCTCCAGGGGAACATACCTGTGACAAAAGCAGGCAGGGCAACAGCACCAGCCCAGGGAAAGGCAGTAGAGCTGAGTGTGAGCTGTAACCAAGCCTGCCCCAACACAGAGTACAGCAGAGACAGAGATGCCAGCTCTGGGCAGTGGCACAGGGCTGGGGTGAGTCAACAGTTTCTGTGAACTCAAACAGCACCTGTCCCACAGGGGAATACAGCTAGGACAGAAACTCAAATTCTGCAAGAATGTAAGTGGGAGCAACATCAGTCTGGGGTGGGGTTAGAACTGAGTGAATTGCCCCAGCTTCCATTCAGATCCCAAGGCTGTCAGGCTTCAGCTCCCATGCCAGCTAGTGGCAGAGTGCAGTGGCCTGGCCAAGGAGACATTGATCTCCCTATGACTCAGGCAGGTGCAAATGCCTAGAGCATCTGCTCATTGGAGGGAACTTGGTCACAGCCCTGCGGGCTTACCAGTGACTGGGTGTGACAGAGGTGTAAGGTGGGGAAGGAGGAATCAACCTGTCCAGACTAATTCATTTCCTGGGTGGGTCCTTCTGACTCCACAGAGCATCGAAGCGAGTCATACTCGAGCTGTCTGCTATTTACTTGCTGAAGACCTTTTGAACTCTCCCACCTGACACTGGGTGCTGAATAGAACAATTGATTTGGAACTCTTGATGGGGCCAATCACCTGAGGCCTGTCCAAAGTGGTACCCGGGGTATGTGGTCCTTCGAAGGTTTGATTTTCCTTTTCTAGTTGTTGCCTGTGGAGGGTGGGGTGACTTACTTGCTGGTATTTCTCCACAGCTGAGACTTCAACCCAGAGTTACTAACTCACTAGGATTAGAAAGAGACAAGCTGAAAACAAGACAGATACACTTAGCCTCACCACCAAGCAGGTCTCCAGTATCTCAGGCCATAGCACTGCACAGGTCCTTTGCAAAGCTCTAGGGGGAAAGGTACAGACACCAGTCACAGCTCTTGGGCAAAGGGCTGGTTAATCAATACTCCAAGAGCCCCCAACCCAACTTCACCTTATCTGCTCATCTAGCCAAACAGTATAAAATAATCATGGGGCGGAATCAGTGGAAACATTCTGGCAACATGAATAATCAGAGTAGATCAACCCCCTCCCCTGGAAGGAACGACATGGCATACACACCAAAAGATCCCATTCATAAACAGATGTCAGAAATAGAATTCAGAATTTGCACTGCAAATAAGATTAATAGAATGGAGGCAAAGTTGTAATTAGAAATTCAAGGAGCATTTCAAAAGTTGTCTCAATAATTCAATGAAATCAAAGACAAAATCACAAAAGATTTTGGAATATTGAGACAAGAACTTGCAGCCCTCAAAGATCTGAAAAATCAGTAGAATCCCACAGTAACAGAATGGAGCAGGCAGAAGAAAGGATTTCTGACATTGAAGACAAAGCTTTTGAATGCTCCCAAATGCTCAAAGAGAAAGGGAAATGGAGAGTAAAAATGGATCATTCTCTCAGAGACCTCTGGGATAATTTGAAGAAAACCAATATTCTCCTTATAAGAAGTCCTAAGGCAACTAGGTTGCTTTGAAAGGGCCAGATGCTCTACTCCATGAAATAATCAAAGAGAACTTTCCAGACATGCCAAGAGATTCTGAAATTCAGATAGTAGACAGTTTCAGAACCCCAGCATGACTCACCCCAAACAAGGCATCTCCCAGACACCTTATAATTAACTTCACCAAAGTTAATATGAATGAGAAAATTCTGAAAGCAGCCAGACATAAGAAAACCATAACCTACAAGGGGAAGAACATTAGAATGACACCAGATATCTTTGTTGAAACTTTTCAAGCTAGAAGAAGGTGGTCATCAACTTTTAACCTCCTAAAACAAAATACCTTTCAACCCAGGACCCTGTATCCAGCTAAACTGAGTTTCATTTATGATGGAGAAATTAAATACTTTAATGACATTCACATGTTGAAGAAATTTGCCATAACTAAACCAGCTCTCCAGGGTATTCTCAGACTTATCCTCCATAATGACCAGCGCAATCCTCTGCCACCTAAGTAAACTCACTCAGAAATTTTTGATCAAATTCCAACTTCCACAGTGGTAAAAGGATTAAAAATGTCCACTGCATTTTTGAAAAACTCAATACCCAGAATTCTACCAGGCTTATCAATATGCTCAATTAATGTGAATGGCTTAAATTGTCCTCTTCAGAGGCACAGGTTAGCTGACTGGATACAAAAACTCAGGCCAGATACCTACTGCATACAAGAATCTCACCTTACCTTAAAAGATAAATATAGACTCAGGGTGAAGGGATGGTCATCTATATTTCAGGCAAATGGAAATCAGAAAAAAGCAGGTGTTGCAATTTTATTCCCAAATACAATAGGCTTTAAACCAACGAAAGTAAGGAAAGATAAGGATGGTCATTTCATATTTTTTAAGGGTAACATTCAACATGATCAGATTTCAATTATTAATATTTATGCACCCAACCAGATGTGCCTCAATTTATAAGAGAGATTCTAACAGACACAAGCAACTTGATTTCCTCCAGAACCATAAAAGTCGGAGATTTTAACACTCCTTTGGCAGTGTTGGATAGATCCTCCAATAAGACACTCAGCAAACAAATTATAGACTTAAACTTATAGATTCAACATTTGGATTTAACAGATATCTACAGCACATTTCATCCTAACAAAACGGAATACACATTCTTCTCATCAGCCCATGGAACATACTCTAAAAATGATCACATCTTAGTTCACAAGACTAACCTCAGCAATTTAAAAGAATAGAAATTCCTTGCATCTTCTCAGACCATTATGGAATAAAAGTTGAACTCCATAACAATAGGAATCTGCATACTCATACAAAAACATTGAAACTAAATAACCTTATGCTGAATGATAGCTAGGTCATAGATGAGATTAAGAAGGAAATTACCAAATTTTTGGGAAAAAATGATAATGAAGACATGAATTACCAGAACCTCAGGGATACCGCAAAGGCAATCCAAAGAGGGAAATTTATAGCACTGCAAACCTTCCTCAAGGGAACAGAAAGAGAGGAAGTTAACAATTTAATGGGACATCTCAAGCAACTGGAAAAGGAAGACCATTCCAATCCCAAACCAAGCAGAAGAAAAGAATTAACCAAAATTTGAGCAGAATTAAATCAAATTGAAAACAAAAGAATTATACAACAGATCAATAAATCAAAAAGTTTATTTTTTGAAAAGGTCAATAGAATAGATAAACTTTTGGCTAACCTAACCAGGACAAAAAAGAGAAAATTTCTAATTTCATCAATTGGAAATGGCAAAGAAAAAATAACAGACTCCTCAGAAATTCAAAAAATCCTTAATGAATATTACAAGAAACTCTATTCTCAGAAATACAAAAACTTAAAGGAAATAGACTGTAATACTTGGAAGCACACCACCTTCCTAGACTTAGCCAGTATGAAGTAGAAATGTTGAACAGGCCTTTATTGAGTTCTGAAATTGCATCAACTATAGAAAATCTCCTGAAAAAGAAAAGCCCAGGACAAGATGGCCTCACATCAGAATTCTACAAAACCTTTAAGGAGGAACTAGTACAATATTACTCAACCTTTTCCAAAATATAGAAAAAGAAGGAATACTATAAAACACATTCTATGAAGCAAACATAACCTCGATCCCCAAAGCATGAAAACACCCAGCAAGAAAAGAAAACTATAGACCAATATCACTAATGAATATTGATGCAAAAATATTCAACAAGATCCTAACAAACAGAATCCAGCAACACATCAAACAAATTATACACCATGACCAAGTGGGTTTTATCCCAGGGTCTCAAGGCCAGTTCAATATACACAAATCTATAAATATAATTAATCACATAAACAAAATAAAAAACAAGGACCATAGGAGTCTCTCAATTGATGCAGAAAAAGCTTTTGATAATATCCTTCATGATCAAAACACTTAAGAAAATTGGTATAGAAGGGATATTTCTTAAACTGATAAAGGCCATCTACAGCAAACCCACAGCCAAAATCATATTGAATGAAGTTAAAGTGAAATCATTTCCACTCAGATTAGGAAACAGGCAATTTGCCCATTGTATCGACTGCTTTTCAACATTGTAATGGAAGTCTTAGCCATCGCAATTAGGGAAGAAAACGTGATCAAGGGTACCCATATGGGATCAGAGGACAACAAACTTTTACTCTTTGCAGGTGATATGACTGTATATCTGGAAAACACCAAGGATTCTACTACAAAATTCTTAGAAGTGATCAAGGAATATAGCAGCATCAAAGGTTACAAAATCAACACTCATAAATATGTAGCCTAGATATACAAAACCAATAGTCAAGCTGAAAAAACAGTCAAGGTCTGCATTCCTTTCATAGTAGTGCCAAAGAAGAGGAAATATTTGAGAGTTTACCTAACAAAGGACGTGAAAGATCTCTACAAAGAGAACTATGAAACTCTAAGAAAAGAAATAGCTGAAGATGTTAACAAATGGAAAAACATACCATGCTCATGGCTGGGAAGATTCAACATTGTTAAAATGTCCATATTACCAAAAGCTATATATAATTTTTTTTTATTAAATACATGTATTTTATTATTCTTCATTACATTATTTCCCCCTCCCCCACCACCCGTCCGTGATAAGACAGAATTGATTTACAGAAAAGAATACAGAAAATACCAAAGCTCCTGGTCGTGGGAGAGATTTCAAGTAGGGAGAGAAAAGCTCTCTCCGTTCCTCTCCCAGTCTTTCCCCGTCTCCTCCTCTAGGCCTCTAGCCTCAGGGTATATATAGGTGTATGGGTTCCTTGGCCAGGAAACGAATGAATGCAGTCCCTTCCGCCAGGGGGGGAGGTGAATGAGTGCATCAATGAATGGACACAGTCCATCCATGGAATTCAGGCCTAGGAAATTCACAAGAAACTGACCTAGGCATAGGAAATGGGGGTTCCACATTTAGTCCCAAGTGTAAAGTGAAGGAGACAC
>CAUYRH010052539.1:0-50108 GCA_963574655.1 Perodicticus potto | reverse complement strand
CCACGTACACCTGAGCTGGCGGGTTCAAATCCAGCCCGGGCCCACCAAACAACAATGATGGCTGCAACCAAAAAATGGCTTGGTGTTGTGGCGGGCGCCTGTAGTCCCAGCTACTTGGGAGGCGGAGGCAGGAGACTCGCTTGAGCCCAGGAATTGGAGGTTGCTGTGAGCTGTGATGCCACAGAATTCTATCCAGGGTGATAGCTTGAGCTCTGTTTCAAAAAAAAAAAGATTGAATAATATTCTCAGTGTGGTTTTGATTTGCCTTCTTCATGACTAATGACATTGAGCATCTTTTTACCAGCTTATTGGCCTATGAACTAAGATATTATGTATTTGTTCAAATCATTTGTCCATTTTTTAGTTATTTGTCTATTTTATTTTTATTTATTTATTTATTTAGTTTTTGAGACAGAGTCTCACTTTGTCACTCATGGTAGAGTGCCATGGTGTCATTGCTCACAACAACCTCCAACGCTTGGGCTCAAGTGATTCTCTTGCCTAAGCCTCTCAAGTCACTGGGACTACAGGCGCTCGCCACAACGCCGGCTATGTTTTTGTTGTTGTAGTTGTTATCGTTTAGCAGGCCCAGGCTGGGTTCAAACTTGCCTGCCTTGGTGTATGTGGCCGGAGCCCTAACACTGAGCTACAGGTGCTGAGCCTAGTTTTTCTATTTTTAGTAGAGACAGTGTCTCACTCTTGCTCAGGCTTGTCTTGATCTCCTGAGCTCAAGTGATCCTCCCACCTTGGCCTTCCAGAGTGCTAGGATTACATCTGTGAGTCACTACACCTGCCCTATTCTCTGTTAACTTCTCCTCTAAACTTATTTCCTTCTTTCTGGTTTTTTTTTTTTTTTTTGAGACAGAGCCTCAAGCTGTCACCCTGGATAGAGTGCCAGGGCATCACAGCTCACAGCAACCTCCAATTCCGGGGCTCAAGCGAGTCTCCTGCCTCCGCCTCCCAAGTAGCTGGGACTACAGGCACCCGCCACAACAACCAGCCATTTTTTGGTTGCAGCCGTCGGGCCCGGGCTGGATTCGAACCCGCCAGCTCAGGTGTACGTGGCTGGCGCTTTAGCCCGTTGAGCCACAGGCGCCGAGCCTCTTTCTGTTTGTTTTGAGTTTAGTTTGCTTTTCTTTTGCTAGTGTCCTAAGGTGAAATTCTAGGCTATTGATTTGAGGGGACTCTCCATTTAGATAGCACCTACAGTTGGTCATTCTTTTTTTTTTTTTTTTTCAGACAGAGTCTCACTATGTTGCCCTAGGTAGAGTGCCGTGGCGCCACAGCTTACAGCAACTTCTAACTCTTGGGCTTAAGCAATTCCCTCCTTGCCTCAGCCTCTCAAGTAGCTGGGACTATAGGCACCCTCCACAGTGCCTCGCTATTTTTTTGTTGCAGTTATCATTGTTGTTTGGCAGGCCTGGGCTGGATTCGAACTTGCCAGCTCTGGTGTATGTGGCTGACGCCCTAGCTGCTGAGCTACAGGTGCCAAGCCAGGTGGATTGCTTTGAACTCAGGAGTTTGAGACCAGACTGAGCAAAAGTGAGACCCCATCTCTATTAAAAATAGAAAAGTTAGCTGGGTGTTGTGGTGGGCACCTGTAGACTCAGCTACTTGGACTGAGGCAGGAGGATTGGTTGAGCCCAGCAGTTTGAGGTTGCTGTGAGCTATGATGTCATGGCAGTCTACCTAGGGTGACAGAGTGAGACTCTGTCTCTAAAAAAAAAAAAAAAAAGTCAAATGTGAGTGTGAGTTTAAAAAAAAAATTAGATGACTGTTTAAGCAGAAATAGGGTTATGAGGTAGAATTGGCTTTTTACAATTTTCTTAGAAAAAAAACTCCATTTACTTGTTTAAATAGATATTCAAAATTGAACATAAATCAACATTATGCCATCATTTTAAAAAATGAAAACAGAATCGAGTATAAAAAGGAAACCCATGGGCCAGGCACTGTGGCTCACACCCGTAATCCTAGCACTCTGGGAGGCTGAGGTGGGTGGATTGCTTGAGCTTACAAGTTCAAGACCAGCCTGAGCAAAAGTGAGACCCAGGGTGGCGCCTGTGGCTCAGTGAGTAGGGCGTTGGCCCCATATACCCAGGGTGGCAGCTTCGAACCTGGCCCCAGCCAAACTGCAACAACAACAACAAAAAAAATAGCCAGGCATTGTGGCAGACACCTGTAGTCCCAGCTACTCAGGAGGCTGAGGCAAGAGAATCACCTAAGCTCAAGAGCTGGAGGTTATTGTGACCTGTGACACCACGGCACTCTACAGAGAGCAACAAAGTGAGACTCTGTCTCTTAAAAAAAAAAAAAAAGTGAGACTCAGTCTCTACTAAAATAGAAAAACTGAGGCAAAAGGATCACTCATACCCAAGAGTGGGAGGTTGCTAGGAGCTGTGATGCCACAGGACTCTACCCAGGGCAACAACTTGAGGAAAATTCCCATTCTCTAAATGGTCAGTCATATTTGGATGTGTTTGTGTTCACTTTGAGGTGTTCAAATAAATAACATTGCAATTTAAAGATTGATTTGACTATTAGAACTTCCTGCTCAAAACTGCACTTTTTTTTTTTTTTTTTTTTTGAGACAAGTTTCTCAATCTGTTGCCCAGGCTAGAGTGCCCTCGTGTCATAGCTCATAGCAACCACAAACTCCTGGGCTCGAGTGATCCTGTAATCCTCTTGCCTCATTCTCCCAAGTAGCTGGGACTACAGGCATGCACCACCATGCCTGGCTAATTTTTTCTATTTTTAGGAGAGACTGGGTCTCACTTTTCCTCAGGCTGTTCCAGAACTCCCATGCTCAAGCAGTCCACCTGCCTCGGTCCCCCAGAGTGCTAAGATTACAGGCGTGACCCACTGCCTGTGCCTGGCCAGCATTTTTTTTTTTTTTTTTGAGACAAGAGCCTCAAGCTGTCACCCTGGATAGAGTGCCAGGGCATCACAGCTCACAGCAATCTCCAATTCCTGGGCTCAAGTGAGTCTCCTGCCTCCGCCTCCCAAGTAGCTGGGACTACAGGTGCCCACCACAACTCGCGGCCATTTTTTGGTTGCAGCCGTCATTGTTGTTTGGTGGGCTGGGGCTGGATTCGAACCCACCAGCTCAGGTGTACGTGGCTGGCGCCTTAGCCCGTTGAGCCACAGGCACCGAGCTAGTAGCATTCTTCTTTTATGCTATCGTCTTTGGCACTCAGCAATGCATGCTGTAGGTATTTCCTATTTTTCTTCATTCCTTAATTTCCTCTGTATCCACTAAACTGTTATTTATTTGACTCGAGTCTCTTTTGTTCATTATGCAAACATGTCTTTGCTTTGAACATAACTGATTTGATGGATACATTAGTTCATCAAACATTGTTTTGCTGTGCGGAATGTTTTCTTTGGCTAACTCCAGCAATTTCCCACATTTACTAGGTTGCTACTCTGGCATTTTGACATGCAAACATGTTAACTCCCATTTGCTTTTGTAATTCAACACCACCTATTTCTTTTTTTCTTTTCTTTTCTTTTTTTTTTTTTGAAACAGAGTCTTACTTTGTCACCCCTGGTAGAGTGCTCTGGCGTCATAGCTCACAGCAACCTCATACTCTTGGGCTCAAGCGATTCTCTTGCCTCAGCCTCCCAAGTAGCTGGAACTGCAGGTGCCTGCCACAACGCCCACCTAGTTTTTTTTGGAGGCTAGGGTCTTGCTCTTGCTCACTGGTCTCATTACCTGTGAGCTCAGGCAATCCACCTACCTCGGCCTCCCATAGTGCTAGGATTACAGGTGTGAGCCACTGCCCCTGACCTCAACACCACCTATTTTGATAGATTAGTAATCAATGACTTTTACAATATCCTGATTATATATTTATACAAAAATAAAATTACCTCTAACATTTACTACCTTTCCTAAATTCAGTCTTGCCACAGTTTAATGACTTAAAGGAAAGAACATTGTAAAGGATAAGGAAAGAGTCACTACAATGACTAAATGCTGCTCTTTATAAGGTTATTCAACCTTGAAGGCATTGCTGTTAATTAAACAAAAAAAGAAAGTCAAGTGAAAACCTAACAGTTGGGAGGCGCCTGTGGCTCAAGGAGTAGGGTGCCGGCCCTGTATACCGGAGGTGGTGGGTTCAAACCCAGCCCCGGCCAAAAAAGAAAAAAAGAAAACCTAACAGTTATGTAGTCTTTTTTTTTTTTTTCTTTTGCAGTTTTTTGCCGAGGGCTGGGTTTGAACTCACCACCTCCAGCATATGGGGCTAGAAACCTACTCCTTGAGCCACAGGCGCCACCCGAGTTATGTAGTCTTATGAAAGTTTGGTGTTCAGAGGCTAATCACCAACTGCTTTTCTTCTCTAGAAGGATGACAAAAAGTGGGCTTTAGATGCAACATAAAGATGTCGTGTTAGACTTTTCTCTACAGATGAGTTGCCTGCGAAATTGTGAGATACAATTAAATATTTGATACTAAAATAACACCCAAGAGTTTGAGGTTGCTGTGACGTCACGGCACTTTACCAAGGGGGAGATAGTAAAACATCATTGGAACAGCCATCAAATTGAATTTGTGGTATCTGTCCTATTAGACATGCAGTTTTCTCAAGAAAAATTCATAAAAACCATTTAAGGAAATGATTCTTTAAAGATATAATGGACACTGATTCATCTGGATTTGTTTAGGTGTGGTCCTAGTTAAAGACAAAGGGAAGGATCAGATCACTTCGTGCTTTTTCCATTTAACATACCCAATAGATTCTTGATTAGGAAAAGGGAAAATGAGCAAGATACAGCCCAGTATCCTAACAACAGTCAGCCTTAGGGGACCACTTTAAAAGTATCTGTTCTGGACTTCTGTCTTTGGTATTTAACCACATTGGTGCTTAACCAAGTTGGCCACATATTGAAAAATTCTAGAGCCTGAGATTTACAGGGTATGAGGAAGAAATAGAGTCAAGTGACCAACACTTCATGTTAAGATCAGCAATAAGATCCTTCTTGCTATCTTTCTTTTTTGACTGTTGTGGACAATATCAAATTAGTTCTAGTGGCTTGACTCTAGACCAGGATTTTGGCAGTAAATTGTAGTCTTAACTTTGTTCAATCTCACCTAGTCTTTCTCTTTTCTTCCTTTAGGCTGAGGGTAAAAAGCTGGGATTGGTAGGCTGGGTCCAGAACACTGACCGGGGCACAGTGCAAGGGCAGTTGCAAGGTCCGACCTCCAAGGTGCGTCATATGCAGGAATGGCTTAAGACAAAAGGAAGTCCCAAATCACACATTGACAGAGCAAACTTCAAAAATGAGAAAGCCATCCCAAAGTTGGATTACTCGGACTTCCAAATTGTGAAATAATGGTCTGAATTTAAATTTTTTAAGACAAACTTGGTGGTTTTGGTTTTATTGTTAATAGAAGTATGTTCGATGTTAGCATTTGTCATGTCAGTGAGTTATTTTAGTATCAAATATTTGATGGTTACTGTATTATATGCATGATGGGAGAATTATAACTGTACACAATTCTAATCAATAAAAACACATTAGAATCTTCTGCTTAGGGTTACTTTTTAAAATCTTCAGTGCACTTCCTTTTGAGCAACATAAGAGGTATTCATTCAGAACACATCTGTGGAAAGAGAATTTTGAGGTCATTTTAGAGGTCTAAAAGAAAAAAGTTACTTAGAATCATTTCTTTAAATGGTTTCTATGGGCTTGGCGCCTGTGGCTCAACCAGCTAAGGCGCCAGCCACGTACACCTGAGCAGGCGGGTTCAAATCCAGCCCGGGCCCGCCAAACGACAATGATGACTGCAACCAAAAAATAGCCTGGCGTTGTGGCAGGCGCCTGTAGTCCCAGCTACTTGGGAGGTGGAGGCAGGAGACTTGCTTGAGCCCAGGAAATGGAGGTTGCTGTGAGCTATGATGCCATGGCACTCTATCCAGGGTGACAGCTTGAGACTCTGTCTCAAAAAAAAAAATAAAATAAAAATGGTTTCTATGAATTATTCTTTCTTTTTTTTTTTTGTAGAGACTTTATGGCGCTCTCAGTAGAGCACTATGGCATCACACAGTTCACAGCAACCTCCAACTCCTGGGCTTAGGCAATTCTCTTGCCTCAGCCTCCCGAGTAGCTGGGACTTCAGGCGCCCCCCACAACGCCCAGCTATTTTTTTTGTATTGCAGTTTGGCCAGGGCCAGGTTTGAACCCGCCACCCTCAGTATATGGGGCCGGCACCCTACTCACTGAGCCACAGGCACCACCCTATGAATTTTTCTTGAAATTGCATGCCTAGAAGGACGGATACCACAAATTCAATTTGAGGGCTGTTCCAATGATGTTTTGGACTGATTATTTTTGTTCTCTGGAACTTTTTTTGGTAGAGACAGAGTCTCACTTTGTCGCCCTCAGTAGAGTGCTGTGATGTCACACAGCTCACAGCTACCTCCAATTCCTGGGCTTAGGCTATTCTCTTGCCTCAGCCTCCGAGTAGGAACTTTTTTTTTTTGAGACAGTCTCACTATGTCGTCCTCAGTAGAGTGCAGTGGCATTACAGCTCACAGCAACCTCAAAATCTTGTGTTTAAGTGATTCTCTTGCCTCAGCCTCCCAAGTAGCTGGGACTACAGGTGCCCGCCACAATACCCTGCTAAGTTTTCTAGAACTTTTGCTGTCATTCCTTTCCTCTGGGTAAGGAATTAACATAAATGTTGGCAGCTGAATTGTGTCCTCCCAAAATCTATATGTAGTAACCCCTGGTACCTCAGAAAGTGACAGTATATGGATATAGGGCCTTTAGAGAGATGAGTAAAGTTAAATGAGGCTGTAATGGTGGGCCCTAATCCCATCTGACTGGTGTCCTCATAAGAAGAGAAAATTTGGACACAGATGTATGTGCACAGATGAAAGACCCTGTGAATGTGGCTATGTACAAGCCAAGGAGAGAGGCGTGAGAAAAAATTATCCCCGGCAACACCTTGACCTCAGACTTGTGGCCTCCAGGACTGAGAAGAAATAAATTTTCTGCTGTTTAAGCTCTTCTGTCTGTGGTATTTTGTTATGGCAGCCCTAGCAAACTAATATAGTAGATATTATATAAGCGATAATCAGGATTATGCTTCATCAGCCCTGGAAGATAGATTGGGTTTGGTTAGTCACTAAGTAAGTCTATGTCAAATGCTTAAGGGCTTTGACAAATTTGTCATGAATTTCAGTTTTTTAAAAAAATAAGTTTTTAATGAAAATAAGACAAAAAGCAAAAGCTGAGGATTGGTTAACAGTTCGCACAACACTTATTCTCATGGTGTTCTCACACTTCAGCTTTCCTTTAGTTAAGAAGCTGTGGTGACATTGAGAAGATAACAAAAAAGAGAATCTTGGTGTCCTCAGCAAATTGAGGAACTGGAACTAGATAGTTTTTCAGCCTCTTCCAGCTCCGAAATGCTGTAATTCTAAGCTGAAATGCTCTGGATTTATTGAGTTCCTGCCGTAGGCCAGGCACTCTTCTTGGCCGCAGAGATAAAGCAGTAAGCAAAATAGACAAAATCCTTTCGTATAGCGTACATTCTAGTGCAGGAAGGCAATAAACATCAAATATATATTGAATTAAATATTAGTGTAAGCAAGGGAGAAAAAAACGAGAAAAGCAGGAAGAGTCAACACTGGAAAAGACATAAAAACAGAAGTTACTAGGAGCAGTCTTTTACACCAGGCGAAAAAGAAACAGGGCTTGAGTACTGGAGATCACCACGCAAGACCCTGTGGGGTGTTAGTACCCCGGTTGGGCAGGACCAGACGCGCATGCGCACTGGAGTGTCGCCGACGACCGCGCGCGCTCGGCGAGTCCCCGCAGAAGCGCATGCTCGTGGGCTCGCGCGTGCACGAGCCTCTCAAGCCACGGCGTGCGCGTGCAGCGTCGGAGGCGGTTGGTATCCGAGAGTTGACGAAGCGCGATTCGAGGTGACTTGGGGGAAAGCACGCGACAAAAGGATGATTCCGAGAGCTCTTCTGACATCAGAAGTGCCCTGGTGACGGCTGCGGGCGGCTATTCGGAGCCGTTTGCGCCAGGGCCCCGGGAGCCCCCAGCGGCCTTGCCGGGCGGGGCGGGGCGTCGGAGTGCGAGGCGGGGGAGGGACGGGGTGGAGCGCGAGCCGGGTGGGCCGGAGCCCTGCCCCGGGGAGCGCGGCCAGCTCGGCAGCCCTGCTTTTCCCAGCCCCGGACCGGGCGATCGGTCCCGGTGTCCCAGGCACCGTGGTCTTTAAAGGCCTGGGGCGTAATCAGAAAATCGTTGTGTAGGGTTTACATTAATCGGATTGTTTATTAATCGTTTACCCCTCCTTGCTGCTGGCTGCGAAGTTCATTATCTTAGAAGTCAATACAAGATCTGCAGTGTTGATTAGCCCTGGTTTTCCTGGGTTTGGAGAAAACTAGCCCTACCACCAGCGAGAAGACCAGCCCATGTGGAAGGAAATCTTCCTTTAATGGCACTAGAATAATAATAACATTATTATTTGCAAGAAAACTTAAAACGAATTTCAGACAGTTCCAGACCATCTTTTTTTTTTTTTTTTTTTTTGAGTTTTTGGCCGGGGCTGAGTTTGAACCCGCCACCTCTGGCACATGGGGCTGGTGCCCTACTCCTTTGAGCCACAGGCGCTGCCCCATACCATTTTTATTATTGTCAAGGCAGTTTGTGCCCATCTGTCAAGACCAAGAGAGTGTTAATAATACAGACCTTCTAAAAACTTGTCAAAGTAATACATGAACAAGATTTAAAAATCAAATAGTGAAGAAAGATTTATATGAAAAGGAATTTTCCTACCTTATCCTTTACCATTCCCAGCCTTTGTCCTCTGAGGCAACTACATTTAACCAAGAGTAATACTAATAATGATCTCTTAATGCCCATCTCTCCTTGATACCGCAATTTGATGTTTTTTAATTTCCTCCTGTTGCTTCACCTTCCTTATTACAGTGTCTTAACACTTCATTATAAGTATTTTTCTAAAAGTCATGGTTATTGTGTAACATATAAATGTTATGAAACTAGCTTGGACATTTTTGTCATGAATAATTTTTAGCTAATGTTTCTTAGCTGAATTTAATTCAGGCATCTGTTTTTGGTGATGTGGTTAGCATTTCGAGTGCTCTCTTTTATGGGTCAATTTCAAGTGTAATTATGATTTCACTTTAGGGCATGTGGGATTTAGAAAGGAGCAATGAAAATTATGAAATTATGAATGTGTCCTTTGGATGTTAAATCCATTGCACCAAGCATGAGCTGTGTGATCTGCCTAGAGATCAGAGGTATAATTTTGTTTTGTTTTGTTTCACAATTTGATTTAATAAAAGAGATTTTATTTACCTCAAATGATATTTCTTCATAATGCTTGAGAGAAATGGATAATGCTGTGTAACTCTGCTTTGATTGCATATGTGTGTATTTTTTTCTTACTCTCATAGGCAGTTGTTTCCAGTCAGAGAAGGAAACCAGAGCCTGACATTCTCACCAGCTTTTCACCTACCATGATTAAGTGCTTGTCAGTTGAAGTACAAGCCAAACTGCGTTCTGGTTTGGCCATAAACTCCTTAGGCCAATGTGTTGAGGAACTTGCCCTCAACAGTATTGATGCACAAGCAAAATGTGTGGCTGTCAGGGTGAATATGGAAACCTTCCAAGTTCAAGTGATAGACAATGGATTTGGGATGGGGAGTGATGATGTGGACAAGGCGGGAAATCGTTATTTCACTAGTAAATGCCACTCAGTACAAGACTTGGAGAATCCCAGGTTTTATGGTTTCCGAGGGGAGGCCTTGGCAAGTATAGCTGACATGGCCAGTGCTGTGGAAATTTCATCCAAGAAAAACAGGACAATGAAAACTTTTGTGAAACTGTTTCAGAATGGAAAAGCCCTGAAAGCTCGTGAAGCTGATTTGACTAGACCAAGCGCGGGGACAACAGTAACAGTGTATAACCTATTTTACCAGTTACCTGTAAGGAGGAAATCCATGGATCCCAGACTGGAGTTCGAGAAGGTTAGGCAGAGGGTAGAAGCACTCTCACTCATACACCCTTCCATTTCTTTCTCTTTGAGAAATGATGTTTCTGGTTCCATGGTTCTTCAGCTCCCTAAAGCCAAAGACGTGCGTTCCCGATTTTGTCAGATTTATGGACTGGGGAAGTCCCAAAAGTTAAGAGCAATAAATTTTAAATATAAGGAGTTTGAGCTTAGTGGCTATATCAGCTCTGAAGCACATTACAATAAAAACATACAGTTTTTGTTTGTGAACAAAAGACTAGTTCTAAAGACAAAGTTACATAAACTCATTGACTTTCTATTAAGGAGAGAAAGTAGCATCTGCAAGCCCAAGAATGGCTCTGCCAGCAGGCAGATGAATTCAAGTCCTCGGCATCGTTCTGCTCCAGAACTCTATGGAATATTTATAATCAATGTGCAGTGTCAATTCTGTGAGTACGATGTATGCATGGACCCTGCAAAAACTTTAATTGAGTTTCAGAACTGGGATACTCTTTTGATTTGCATTCAGGAAGGAGTGAAAATGTTTTTAAAGAGAGAAAAATTATTTGTGGAATTATCGGGTGAAGACATTAAGGAATTTAGTGAACATAATGAGTTTAGTTTATTTGGTGCTACTGTTCAGAAGCATGTGTCCTCTGATGACAAGCATGACCAGGGAAGTTTCCAGGAAGCATGTAATAATATTTTGGATTCCTATGAGATGTTCAATTTGCAGTCAAAAGCTGTGAAAAGGAAAGCTACTATGGAAAGCATAAACACACAGAATTCTAGGGATTCAGAAGCTCTCAGGAAAAATACAAGTGATTCATTTTTGAACATTTATGAATCAGATGGCCTAGGCCATAGTAAGAGGAAAGAGTCATCTGTACAAAATAAAGATAGCTTTTGCTCAGAATCAAGGATGTTTGAACAACAGACAGTGGAAACAACAGAATCAGGAGAAAATAAGAAACATAAAAAATCTTGCTTGGAGCATCACTCTTTAGAAAAGCCATGTGGGACCAGTTCAGAAATGTTTTTAAGGCCTTTTCAGACACTTCATCACTTTGAGGAGAATGGAATGAATCGAGAAGTACAGAAAGTACCTACTGCTGCCCACATCTTTAAAAATAATAGGATTCAGAATCAATTAGAGCGATTTAAAGATGCCACTGAAATGGGATGCCATCCTTTGCCTTTTGAGACAACATTATTCAGAGTACATAGTGCTCAGAAAGAGAAAAGAAAAAAAGAACCTAGTAGTTGTGGAAGAAGAAATGTTTTTAGTTATGGACAAGTTAAATTATGTTCTACTGGCTTTATAACTCATGTGGTACAAAATGAATGGACTAAATCAACTGAAACCGGACATTCATTTAAAAATTATGTTCGACCTGGTCCCACAAGTGCCCAAGAAACATTTGGAAATAGAGCACATCATTCATTTGAAACCCCAGACATCAAAGATTTAGTCAGCACTTTAAATAAAGATTCTGCTCAAATGCCTGACAAAAAATTTTGCAGAGCAAATATAAGTTATGGACTAGGGAACAAAACTATAACAACTTCTAAAAACTTTCCTGTTTTTCAGGAAGGTAGTAAAAAATCACATGCAGGTTGCTCATTACCTAATACATCCTCTGCTTTCTCTTGGTGTAGACATATTTCAAATGGTAGTGAGAAAACAGATAAAATGATTGGTTCCTCCAAACCCATAGTGCATAAGAAGCTAAGCTTGAGTTCACAACTAGGATCTTTAGAAAAGTTTAAGAGGCAATATGGGAAGGTTACAAATCCCCAAGATACAGAGGGAAATAATATTGAAGTCACTACCAATCTCAGTCCTCAAGTTGACCCTGACATTCCACTGAACGATAAGGGCCACTTGGACAACTCTGATATTTATAAAATCACTACTGTGAAGCATGACGATCCAAATAGTAATTGTCAACCAGTAGGTCACATGCTTCACTCAGAGAAGCTTCCATTTTCCAAGGATGAAAATTGTTTGGAACAACAGATGCTGTATTTGAGAGAAAGTCCTATAACTATAGAGGAGTTATCTCACTTTAATAGAAAACCTTTGGATCTTGTGGAGTCACCTGAATCACTAGCCTCTAAATTATCTAGACTGAAAGAAATTACTCTTTCTGAAAAAGAGACTCAAACAGTAGAGGTGATGAATTGTTTTAATGAACTTCCAAATTCAGATTCCAGTAGGAAAAGCTTGCGCATTGAGTTAACCCAAGATTTTTGTAACTTACTTGAAGATGAGCATAAAAAAACAGAGAGTAGTATCATCCCCATGTCAGATTCTGTCACACAGGACAATTCCTTTAATAAAGACAGTGAAACATATTCTAACAATACAACAAAGAACTCTGTGAGTCCAGAAACTCCTTCGGTATTACCCTATACTAATTCTAAAGTTATGAGTGAAGATTCAGATGTTCTTCTCAGAGCTTCAGAACAACAGACGGGAAGTCCTGACTCTCCTAGTAGAATGTTTATGGGTCAGGTAGAAGATTCCACAAGCACCCAAAATGGAATTTGTCTTCCAACCAAGGAATCTAAAGCAAGAGCTTGTCCTGAAAATGAAGAGTCAGATATGTGTTCTTTGGATTGGCAGCAGCATTTTGATGTAGCCCTAGGAAGAATGGTTTACGTCAACAAGAGGACTGGACTCAGCACGTTTGTGGCTCCTACTGCGGATGTTCTGACTGCTTGTACTAAAGACCTGACAACTGTGGCTGTGGATGTTGTGCTTGAGAATGGTAAGTGTATATTTTCACTGGCATTAAGCGCTTTTGAAGATAGGATATGGTCAAGGAGTAAGATACTCATTATTCAAAGAGGTGATCTGAACAGACAGAACATCTTGAAAACCATTTATAAAACATGTTTTATGGTATATGCAAATTCTCTAGCTCCAACACATTTCAATATAGAAATAGAATGAAAACTGATATAAGATATAGGTGTAAGTCTGTGTCTATGAGTGTACATTTATGCAAGAAGAGGGTGAGATGATTGAATTTTGATGGAAATAATACTATTAATAGCTAAGAAGAGCCACAATACTTTTCTACCCTGCTTTACCCGTCCTCCCAAATACATAGCTCTCCTAGAAATGTGTCTTTTTTTGTTTTTATTTTTTTTTGAGACAGAGTCTCACTTTGTCACCTTGGGTAGAGTTCTGTGGCATCATAGCTCACAGCAACCTCAAACTCTTGGGCTCAAGCAATTCTCTTGCCTCAGCCTCTCAAGTAGCTGCGACTACAGGTGCCTACCATAATGCCCAGCTATTTTTAGAGGTGAGGTCTTGCTCTGACTCAGGCTGGTCTTGAACCCGTAAGCTCAGGCATTCCACACCTCGCTCTCCCAAGTGCTAGGATTACAAGTGTGAGCCACCATGCCTGGACCAATGTGTCTTTTTTTGGGGGGGTGGGGGGCCAGGGCCTTGCTCTATCACTGAGGCAGGGAGTGTAGAGGGATGATGAGAGCACTCACTATAGTCTCCCAACTCCTCGGCTCAAGTAATCCCTCCTGCCTCAGCCATCTGAGGATCTGGGACTATGTGTGCCACCAGGCCCAGCTAATGTTTCTTATTTTGTATAGAGAATAGGTCTCATCATGGTGTCCAGGCTGATCTTGAACAACTCCTGGGCTTAAGCGATCTGCTCACTTCAGCCTCCAAAAATGCTGGGATTACTGGCATGAGCCACCCCCCATCCCCAGAAATTTGTCTTTAAAAGCACCAAAGTTTTTCTCTCTGTGGCTCCCAGGTTTAGGGCCAGCATGATTCTGTAAGCACTCTAGGTTTCCTAGTAAACTCTATGGCTCAGTTCTGTACTATATTTGTGAACTTTTTTTTTTCAGAAAGTAAGACTTGACCATAAATTTTACAAAATATAAGTTAAGTATACTCCTTCATAACTATACTTTTCTTTCTTTCTTTCTTTTTTTCTTTTTTTGAGACAGCGCCTCAAGCTGTCACTTTGGATAGAGTGCTGTGATATCACAGCTCACAGCAACCTCCAATTCCTGGGCTCAAGAGAGTCTCCTGCCTCCGCCTCCCAAGTAGCTGGGACTACAGGCACCCCCACAACGCCTGGCCATTTTTTGGTTGCAGCCGTCATTGTTGTTTGGCAGGCCTGGGCTGGATTCGAACCCACAAGCTCAGATGTACGTGGCTGGCGCCTTAGCCTGTTGAGCCACAGGCGCCGAGCCCATAACTATACTTTTCAAATGTATTTTATTTTAAAGCATATGATAATCCACTTGACCTGTATGTGGTATAAGTAGTTGTTGTTCAGGAAGACAATAATAACATGGCTTTTAATCATATCACAAGGCTTCATTAGAGCCTGAACTAAGACTGAGTTCTCAGGTATCAATCAACATTAAAAGTGACACTGTTGGCTTGGCGCCTGTGGCTTAACAGGATAAACATTAAATCTACATCCACATTCAAAGTCTTGAGTGCTGCAAGAGAATGTTAAGTGTATGAACGGAACTGTAAGTCAACTTGTAATTTCTCCTTGTGATGAATATCTTTAGCAGGAAGCTCTGATTTCCTTCTTTCTTTTTTTTTTTTAGAGACAGAGTCTCAGTTTGTCGCCCTTGGTAGAGTGCTGTGAAGTCACAGCTCACAGCAATCTCTTGGGTTTAGGCAATTCTCTTGCCTCAGCCTCCTAAGTAGCTGGGACTACAGGCATCCGCCACAATGCCTGGCTGTTTTGTTTTTGTTGCAGAGTGCCATGGCGTCACACAGCTCACAGCCACCTCCAACTCCTGGGCTTAGGCGATTCTCTCGCCTCAGCCTCCCGAACCTGCCACCTTCAGTAAATGGGGCCGGTGACCTACTTGATGAGCCCATTTTTTTTTTTTTTATTTTTATTTCAGGTTAACATGAGGGTACAAACAACCAGGTCTGATTTCTTTAAGGTTAGATAAGACCTTTACCTGTCAAAGTTTTTCCATTTTTTTCCTTGTGAGAAAAATAATCTCTATAGTAACTTTCAAAATATTAAATAGGAAGAGAAAACTTTTCTTTGAGTATTGCTCTTGAGACTATCAAGTTGCTCTTAAAGCAAACTTTTTTTGGGTTTTATCTTAAAGCAACTTTACGTGCTTTTAATCTATGTAGTTTTATGTCCTGACTTATTACTGATTGCTTATCAGAGGTAAATCTAAGGCACTGGCACCTCATCTTCCTAAAATGTGAATGCTTTTCATCTGGTGCCAAAAAATAACTGGATTACATTATACTGTGAGATGGTTGTTGCAAAAAGAAAGGGGGAAATCTTAGCTGCCTTATTCACCATAAAATTCTGCCCTGTTAAATAAAACTCAATGTTTAAGACGATTTAACCTACTTAGCTTTCAGGATTAGCCTATTTTGTAGCGCACTTGAGGGTCATGTTAACTCATAGTTTCCTAATGAAAAATATATATTTTTTTAAGTTGCTCCAACTTTATTGAAACCTGTTACAGAAGACACAACCTCATATAAGAATTATTGTTTGTGGTTTTCAGACCTGTAGAAATCTGAGGTATATTTTACTACAAAAGAATATAAAATAAATTCATTCAAACTACAATGTAAAAATAAGTTTTAAAAATGAACAATATGTCATTAAATTAAATGTTTACAAATAATTTCTTTCTAAGCACTTTAAAAAATTCCAATAACCAGTTTGAATTCAGTGAGAAAACCTACAAACACACAACGTGTTCACACTGAGGTACTTCAGCTCAACTTTTGCAAACTATTGGAAGTTAGAAAAAACTTTGTCGCTAAATGAAGAAAAAAATCACATCAGGGAAAATTATACTAGACTTAACACCTTTTTTATTTTTTATTTTTTTGAGACAGTCTCAAGCTGTCGCTCTTGTAGAGTGCTGTGGCATCGTAGCTCCTAGCAACCTCCAACTCTGGAGCTCAAGTGATCCTCTTGCCTCAGTTTTTCTATTTTTTTTTTTTTTTTTTGTTTGTTTGTTTGGAGAGACAGAGTCTCACTTTATCACCCTCGGTGGAGTGCCGTTGCTCACAGGAACCTCCAACTCCTGGGCTTAGGCGATTCTCTTGCCTCAGCCTCCCGAGTAGCTGGGACTATAGGCACCCGCCACAACCCCTGGCTAGTTTTTGTTTTTTTGCAGTTCAGCCAAGGCTGGGTTTGAACCCGCCACCTTCGGTATATGGGGCCGGCACCCTACTCACTGAGCCACAGGCACCGCCCCCCTAGCTATTTTTTTGTTGCGGTTTGGCCAGAGTCAAGTTTGAAGCCGCCACCTTTGGTATATGGGGAAGGCGCCCTACTCACTGAGTCACAGGCACCACTCTTTTTTGCAGTTTTGACCAAGGCCGGGCTCGAACCCGCCATCCCCTGTATATGAGGCCAGCGCCCTACTCCTTGAGCCACAGATGCCGCCCCAGTTTTTCTATTTTAGTACAGACAGGGTCTAGCTTTTGCTCAGGCTACTCTGGAACTCGTGACCTCAAGCTATCTACCCGCCTCAGCCTCCCAGAGTGAGCCATTGCGTCCGGTAGACTTAACACTTTTAAAGGAGCAATAAACTCACAATATTAGAGACAAATCACCTCTGGTGAAAAAACCTGCTCCATTCCCAAGATCACTGAAAATGAAAAGAATAAATCAGATGGCTCTGATAGCAACCTTCATCATGTTAAGGCAATGTTTTAATTTGTGTCTCTGGTATATCATCCCATTTCCTATTGACAGTGTCTCCCCCACCTCTTAAGAGTATTTGAAGTTCTCCACATTACAAACCCTTATTTTTTTTAGCTTTAGGCATAATATTTACATTTTTGAATGCAACATAAATTGTCTAGACTCCCCTCTCTATAGAGACTATAAGCTCATTAGCATGGCTTGAATCTCAGTAAGCACAATTTGGGAAAGAAAACAGATTTCAGTGTAAGAATTGGCTAAAATCGGCGCCTGTGGCTCAGCGGGCTAAGGCACCAGCCACGTACACCTGCGCTGGCCGTTGGAATCCAGCCCTGGCCCACCAAACAGCAATGACGGCTGCAACCAAAAAGTGGGCGGGCGTTGTGGCGGGCACCTGTAGTCCCAGCTACTTGGGAGGCAGAGGCAAGAGACTCGCTTGAGCCCAGGAATGGGAGGTTGCTGTGAGCTGTGATATCACAGCACTCTATCCAGGATGACAGCTTGAGGCTTTGTCTCAAAAAAAAAAAAAAGGAATTGGCTAGAATAGACATCTTCAGCAGGGAGTTTCTGATTGTTTTATTTAAGCATTCTCTCAGTCTTCAAGCTCTTTTTTTAAAACACACTCCATTCTGGGCGGCGCCTGTGGCTCAAGGAGTAGGGCACCGGCCCCGTATACCGGGGGTGGTGAGTTCAAGCCTGGTCCCGGCCAAAACTGAAAAAAAAGGCGGGGGGCTGTGCCTGTGACTCAGTGGGTAGGGCGCTGGCCCATATACCAAGGGTGGTGGATTCAAACCCAGCCCCCACCAAATTGCAACAACAACAAAAAAATAGCTGGGCATTGTGGCAGGCACCTGTAGTCCCAGCTACTCTGGATGCTGAGGCAAGAGAATTGCCTAAGCCCAGGAGTTGGAGGTTGCTGTGAGCTGTGATGCCACGGCACTCTACTGAGGGCAACAAAATGAGACTATCTCTCCAAAAAAAAAAAACCCGCTCCATTCCCAAGATCACTGAAAATGAAAAGAATAAATCAGGTGGCTCTGATAGCACCTTCATCATGTTACGGCAATGTTTTAACTTGTGTCTCTGATATATCATCCCATTTCCTATTGACAGTGTCTCCCACCTCTTAAGAGTATTTGAGGCCACATTACAAACCCTTATTTTTTTTAGCTTTAGGCATAATATTTACATTTTTTGAAAAAATGTATTTAGTAAACACTTTTCAAGCCCTGCACCTAATTTCCTGATATGTAAAGCATGGAAGCTTGCTGTCCTCTGGCACTGTCTAAGGCTGGCTTTTGCACCAACTAGGAAGGTTCCTTAACTATTAAGTTTTCCTTTAGATATCAGAATTCATAGAAAACAAATTCAGTGTGAAATAACCATTCCTAATTTAGAGCAAAGCTATACAACATAGCAAAATTCTGTTTATTAAACTTTATCTCATGCAAACTTAAAACCGTAATTCCAGGTCCCAATATACATCATGAATTTACTTAAGACTCAAACATGGTAAAAGAAATTTCTAAATTTTTCCAGTCTTCCTAAAAGAAGTATAGTATTTTAATCAACATTATATATCAAATCTGTTGCCAAGGAACACAGTTTTTGACCTGGTCACAGAAAATCATTCTGATAACCTGACACATGGCCAGGATTCTAATTCTAGAAATAATGGCATTCTTTTGAATTCTGTCCTTGCTTCCAGCTCAGTAGAGATACTAATCAAACCTTCATAAAACTAAGCTGGTTTGAAGACCTTTGGTAATGTTCTTCAACAGATTCAGCAGACCAAAGGAGTTTTTCAGAGCTCTTATCACTCACTGGTTTTGTGCCAGTTTTCCATACCAATTTCATTACGCCTCTCCCAGCATCATAATCTTGCCGATAGTCCTCTCGTACCTGGCCCCCAGATCGCCCACGTCCATACTGCCTGCCCTCCTTAAAGCCAGCGTCCCAATCTGTGTGAATGATCCGATCATCCAGATGAGTTCCATTTATGTGCTGCATGGCATTTTCTGCATCTGCTTGTGAATAGTATTCCACAAAACAGAATCCACGTGCTGTTTTTCGTCTTATGCAGACCATGATGAGTTTCTTTACCACTTTTGCTGAACAAGTCATAGATTTGTTCTTCAGTTGTGTAAAAGGAAAGGTTTTCAACAGACAGCGTACAGCTTTTCTTCAGTAATTTATCTTGTTCTTCATTGTCACCCTGGAAGTACTGGCTCTGCTCCACATAAGAGTCGCTGCGCAGCTTCAGGAGGCCACCTGACATAGTGCAGAGAGGTTGACAGGGAGGAAGACAGAGACTCAATGACTCCCAGAACAACAAGGCATCTATGGGGTCATGAAAAATATTTTTGATACGGAATCAAGTTCCATGAAAAGATGGCTCCTCAGCGCCTTTCATTTACATGAATGTTACCTTTCTGGAAATGGCTGATGTACAGCTGGACATTAAAACAGTGTGGAACTGTTTTATGTATGCATAAAACAGTCACATGAGATGCACTGTTAAGAGAGAAATGTTGTTGTCCAGAGGACAGGATTTGTAAAGGTCATTTTAAGAAGTAGTGTCAAGTCCCCAAGATCTGGTAATTTTTTCTTTAAAATGTCTTTAACTCAGGGCCGGGCGAAGCGGCTCATGCCTGTAATCCTAGCATTCTGGGAAGCCGAGGCGGGTGGATTGCCTGAGGTCACAGGTTAAAGACCAGCCTGAGCCAGAGCAAGACCTCATCTTTAAAAATAGCCAGGTGCTGTGGCCAGCACCTGTAGTCACAGCTACCTGGGAGGCTGAGGCAAGAGAATTGCTTGAGCCCAGGAGTTTGAGGTTGTGAGCTGTGATTACACTGTACTCTACTGAGGGTGACAAAGTGAGGGTCTTCTCAAAAAAAAAGAATAAAATAAAATGTCTTTAACTCAGGGTCGGGTGAGGTGGCTCAAGCCTGTAATCCCAGCACTTGGGAGACTGAGATGTGTGAATTACCTGAGCTCTTGGATTTTAGACCAACCTGAGCCAAAGTGAGACTTCGTCTCAAAAAATAGCCGGTCATTGTGGCAGGCTCTTGTAGTCCTAGCTACGTGGGAGGCTGAGGCAAGAGAATTGCTTGAGCCCAAGAGTTTGAGGTTGCTGTGAGCAGTGATGCAATGGCACTCTACTGGGGGCAACAAAGTGAAACTGTGTCTCAAAAAAAAAAAGTCTTTAAGGGCGGCGCCTGTGGCTCAAAGAAGTAGGGCGCCGGCCCCATATGCCAGAGGTGGCGGGTTCAAACCCAGCCCTGGCCAAAAACTGCAAAAAAAAAAAAAAGTCTTTAACTCCATTTTTTTTGTTAGCAGTATAAACCTTATTTTACTTCATACCTTAATTTTTTGTTGGTTAATCTCCTAAGTTTTTGTCCAATAGATTTTCTTTTTTTTTTTTTGAGACAGAGCCTCAAGCTTTCGCCCTGGGTAGAGTACCATTGCATCACAGCTCACAGCAACCTCCAACTCCTGGGCTCAAGCGATTCTCCTGCCTCCGCCTCCCAAGTAGCTGGGACTACAGGCACCTGCCACAACGCCTGGCTATTTTTTGGTTGTAGTTGTCATTGTTGCTTGGCGGGCCCGGGCTGGATTCGAACCCGCCAGCTCAGGTGTATGTGGCTGGCACCTTAGCCGCTTGAGCCACAGGCACCGAGCCAATAGATTTTCTTTTTGAAATACCAGTTTCATTATGTTTTGGTCCTGTCCAAAAGTTATTAAATTCAGCCATTTCTAAAACTCAAAATTGAATTATCCTTCAAAGAGGAGGGTAGAGTTTGAGCCAGATCTCTCAGACTTTGGAGTGTGAAATGAGAACCTTTCATTCATTCATCTGTTCTTTTATTCATTCAGTATTTGTTGATCATTCACACTGTGCTAGGTGCTGCCACATTGCAGGTTAACTGATTTTGCCTTCAGGAGTTCAAAGTTCAGGGAAGACAGCTGTTTGAACATAATTATAATGAGATAAATGTTATAACAGAGACATAAATTAGGGATTTATGAAGGGTGCATGAAGTTATGGGTGACAGTTCAGTACCACTATATGTCTAAACATAGGGTTTCTTTGGGTAATTCTTTGTTACAGGGTTTGTTCTACGCATCATAGGATTTTTTTTTTTCTTTTAAGAGACAGAGTCTCACTTTGTCACCCTCGGTAGAGTGCTGTGGCATCACAGCTCACAGCAACCTCCAGCTCTTGGGCTCAGGCAATTCTCTTGCCTCAGCCTCCTGAGTAGCTGAGTCTACAGGCACCCGCCACAATGCTCGGCTATTTTTTTGTTGCAGTTTGGCCAGGGCCAGGTTTGAACCCACCACCCTCAGTATATGGGGCTGGTGCCTCACTCACTGAGCCACAGGTGCCACCCCATCACAGGATGTTTAGCACTATCTTGCCCTTACCTACTAGATGCCAGTATCACCCTTCACCCAAGTTGTGACAATGAAAAATGTCTCAAGGGCCCAGTGCAGTGGCTCACACCTGTAATCCCAGCACTCTGGGAGGCCCAGCTCAGGAGTTCAAGACCAGCCTGAGGTACAGCCAAGACCCCATCTCTAAAAATAGCTGGGCATTGTGGCGGGCACCTGTAGTCCCAGCTACTCGGGAGGCTGAAGCAAGAGAATCGCTTGAATGAAGAGTTAGAGGTTGCTGTGAGCTTTGACACCACAGCACTCAACCAGGGGTGACAAAGTGAGATTCTGTCTCAAAAAAAAAGAAAAAAAAGGGAAATGTCTCAAGGTATTGCCAAATGTCCCTTCATGTAGAATTGCGCCTGTTGAGAATCACCGTGATGTCATCTAGGTCATTATTCTGTCTGGTATGCATGGATAATGGGAATAAGCATCAGTATAGATTCCAAAGTTAACAGAATAATTTTATCAAAGAACTTCTGATTCTCAATTAGTTTGCCTTATGTCTTGATTCAGTTTGTGCAGAGATTTTATGTAATTTCATTTTTAGTAGTTGTTGTTTTAATTTTAAATTTTTAGGTTTTTCTTTTTTATATTTAGGGTCTCAGTACAGGTGCCATCCTTTTAGAAGCAACCTTGTTCTTCCTTTCCTTCCAAGATCTCGGACAGAGAGGACTGTGATGAGACAGAATGACAGAGGTAGGGGCAACAGTGACAGCTGGGGCACCCAGTACACCCCAGGGCACCTAGTACATACTGTGCCACAAAAAGCAGGGCAGGACTGCATTAAGCTTGATCAGTGCCAGCTGTGCCTTACTGGAACCAGGAATTCCCCATGGCCCTATTCAACAGCAGAACTAAGTAATTCAGTACATGCATTTATATCAGAAATTACTTTTCCAGACTTGAGGTCAATACTCGGTGATTATGCATAGTCTGTGGTGTCTTGTGTTTGGAGAAACGTTTTTTATTCTTAAAAAGATTAGAGTTGCACTCCATGTTGCAGTGTTTTATATAAGCAGAACTCTTGCAAAAATCTAGACATCATTATTCTTTTATTTCTTTTTAAGAATAGATGAGGTGTATTTACCTAAAGGCAGTGAGGCTACTAACTTGAGCCATAGTTTCTTCGGGACTGGACTTGTATTATGAGATATCTATTGTAAACAGTTTGGAGAAAAGCTATAATGCCAGAAGATAGTTTAAAAAGTAACAGATCGAAACAATTTAGAGGTTCAGCAAACAGTAACACTTTTAGAACAGTAACAATACAGGAACAATGTGTCTGATCTTTGATCTTGAGGCTGCAGCTCACCAAACAGGAGATGCCATTCCCTCTTTTCCCTGGGGCTTGTGATGCCAACTTCACCCGTCTCCTTTTGCCCTAGATACTGTGGATGATGCTGTTGGTAGCAAATCGCTTCAGTCTTTATTCTCAGAATGGGACAATCCAGTATTTGCCCGTTATCCAGAGGTAGGTCTGCAAAAATTTTTCTTTGCCTATTATTTTAAAGTTGGAATATTTTTTCTTCTACATTGAGACAGAGTCTCACTTTGTTGCTCCAGACTAAAGTGCTGTGTTGTCATAGCTCACAGCAATCTCAGACTCTTGGGCTCAAGCGATCATTGAGGTGTGTGCCACCATACCCAGGTCATTTTTTTGTTTTTAGTAGAGATGGGGTCTCATTCTTGCTCAGGCTGGTCTTGAACTCCTGAGGGTCTCAGTACAAGTGTCATCCTTTTAGAAGCAACCTTTTTCTTCCTTTCCTTCCAAGATCTCAGACAGAGAGGACTGTGATGAGACTGAATGACAGAGGCCTCCCAGAGTGCTAGGATTACAGATGTGAGCCATCATGCCCAGCCTTAAAATTGGAACTTCAAACCAGGCTCAATGGCATATGCCTGTAGTCACAGCTACTCTGGAGATAGGAGGAGCACATGAGCCCATGAGTTTGAGGCTATGATGGTGCCAAGGAATAGCCGCTGCAGTCCAGCCTGGGCAACATAGTAAGAACCTAAAAAAAAATAAAAATGAAAATAAAATACAAATTTCATTTAAGCTAGATATGGGCATGAATAACTATACTGATTTGCAATTATGGATGGAAACTGGGCATATTTCCAAATAATTTATTTTGAAATTAATGTTTAATGTGGAGTAGAAGAATCAAATCTGTAGCATTTTGGAAACTCAGGCATTTTGGATTAAACATGTATAATCAATTTGTGGATAGTAAATGTCTTTACCAGTCTTACTCTCACTGGCAGCTTTGGCAGAGTATTCAGGGTGGTGATAATAAAGCTATTATCATTGGATAAAGTAGTGAAGCTCCTGCTGGAGGAACAGTTTGTCACTGGACCTGGGTGTACGTTCTCTCCTTGTGTATTATCACAGATTGTACTGTGTGTGTTGTAATGAGGGTAACAGATGAGCAAGTGTTGAGTACTGATTCTTCAGTTAATGATCTCATCAAGGGTTTGATCATGGAGCAGAGAAAAATCATTCTGAAACCATACTGGTTTTTGTCAGTAATTTTTGATTATAAATAAAAATTATTTGTTTAGTAAGACTAATTATTCATAGAGCTTTTTGAATTTCTCTAAGATTCCTGAATTTACCCCACCTCTACTAGGTTATATGAAAATGGATATTTTTAAAGCACTTTGAGGCCGTTTGTAAAACAGTTCTGAAGATATAAAAAATTACAATTTAAATGATGTTTTTGCTGGGTCTTTCTAGGTTGCTGTTGATGTAAGCAGTGGCCAGGCTGAGAGCTTAGCGGTTAAAATTCACAACATCTTGTTTCCCTATCGTTTCACCAAAGAAATGATTCATTCAATGCAGGTAAAAGATCAACTTTGAAATCTTATAAACACACATACATACATATTTATCTCTGTGTGTGTGTATCGTAAGCTAGACTTTTTTTGAAATTGGATCTATTTAATAATATAGACCACCTTGATCAAGGTACTTATTTGTTTTAAATCTTACTAGAACTTTTATCATCAGAAGAAAAAGTAAGGGATTCATTATAACTACAAAAAAAGGAATATCCTTACTAATGTGAACAGGTTGGGAGGGAATGAATTATGGATTCAGACTCACAGTTGAGAGGATTGTTGAGGTATTTCTGCTGAGGATTATATTAATATATCAACTTTATAGTTGACAATAATTTATAAATCAACAAAGTGCTTTAGTGACATTGCCCTTAGATGTGCAAGGATGTCCTTTTTACAATGATCCTCTGTTGTGTGAGGCTATAAATGCTTAGGAAAGCCCAGATTGAGGAGTTCCATTAACAAAAGGGACCCCCTGTCTCATCTGCTTTTCTGCTTGGCCCTCTGTTCGCCACATTTGCTGTCTTAGTCTCTTTGTTTTCACTATGGAAACAAAATCAGGTAATGCCTAACTTGGATTGACCTGGTATCAGAGCAAACAAACAGATGATGCAGAAATAGACCCTATCTAAAAAAAGAAAAGAAAAAGAAAAAAAATAGACCCTGCGGCTGTGGAATAAAGTAGTACTAGGGAGTGTTGGGAGAGCCTCGTGTCCCTGAACAAACAGGAGCTACCGAGAAGTATTGCCACCAGTGGCTTTTAACTTACTGCTTCAGTGGACTAGCTCCTCCGAAATGGTTGTCCTTGCTTTTGCAGAAATTTTTAAAATTTATTTCAGCTCCCTTTGTTAATCATCTCTGCTCATGTTGTCTGTTACATGTATTAAGAGTCACTCTCCAGAGGCTGAGGCAAGAGGATCGCCTAAGCCCAAGAGTTGGAGGTTGCTGTGAGCTGTGACGTCATGGCACTCTACCTAGGGTGACAAAGTGAGACTCTGTCTCAAAACAAAAACAAACAAACAACAACAACAACAAAAAACCCAGAGTCATTCTGTAGGGAGCATCTCACCTCTGCTCTAAGCATTGTTAGCACACCTCTGTGAGCGAGTCTCTGCTTGCCCTCTCTTTGACCCTTCTTGATGACTCCCTGAGGTTCCTCAGCATGGATGAGAATGTGACAATGCAAGCAACTCCAAATAGAGTGCAGTTTTGTCTTTTTCTGCGCAGATGAGCCTTTGTTAGTTTTTATTTAATGCTGTACCACTTATTTGAATGTATGGCAGGTTCTCCAGCAAGTTGACAACAAGTTTATTGCCTGCTTGATGAGCACAAAGACTGGGGAGAATGGCAAGGGAGGTAAGAATGGAGTTGAGTCTCCATTACTAACTGGCTGGTCTTCTCATAACTTGCTTTTAAGGTTATTTTTGGTATAAAATACAGTTTCAGTGATTTTTACAGATTAGATAAAGCCAATCTAAATTAAGAATATTATGAAACAATAGTTTTAAAGTACATTTTGTTTTATGCACATACACATGTGTAGACATGTAAGATACACACATTAAAGTGATTAAATAGTTAGTTACCTTGGGAGTGAAAATAGGGAGGGGACATCTCCCCATCTCCCCATCTTCTCTTTTTATTTTTCCTTTTTTTTGAGACAGAGTCTCACTCACCCTCAGTAGAGTACCATGGCATCATCATAACTCATAGCAACCCCAAACTCTTGGGCTCAATCAATCCTCTTGCCTCAGCCTCCCAAGTAGCTGGGACTTTAGGCCCTTGCCACAACACCCAGCTATTTTTAGGGGTATAAAAATACTTGAACTCCTGAGCTCAGGCATTCCACCTACCTCAGCCTTCCAGAGTGCTAGGATTACAAGCGTGAGCTACCGCACCTGTCCTTATCTTGTACTTTTTTTTTTTTTTTTAAGACAGAGCCTCTAACTGTCACCCTGGATAGAGAATGCTGTAGCATCACAGCTCACAGCAACCTCCAATTCCTGGGCTCAAGCGAGTCTCCTGCCTCCGCCTCCCAAGTAGCTGGGACCATAGGCGCCTGCCGCAACGCCCGGCCATTTTTTGGTTGCAGCTATCATTGTTGTTTGGTGGGCCCAGGCTGGATTCGAACCCACCAGCTCAGGTGTACATGGCTGGAGCCTTAGCCCGTTGAGCCACAGGCGCCGATCCTGTCTTGTACTTTTTAAAATACTTTATACTGTATGACTTTTTTTGTTTGTTTGTTTTTGAGACAGAGTCTCACTTTGTGACCCTTGGTAGGGTGCCATGGCATCACAGCTCACAGCAACCTCAAATTCTTGGACTTAAGCACTTCATTTTCCTTAGCCTCCTAAGTAGCTGGGACTATAAGTGTCCGCCACAATGCCTGCCTTTTTTTAGAGGCAAGGTCTCACTGAGGCTGGTCTTGAACTCGTGAGCTCAAGCAATCCACCCACCTCAGCCTCCCAAGTGTAGGAGTACAGGCATAAGCCACTGAGCCAGGCCCTTGTGTGACTTTTTAATACTGTTTTCTTATTTCTCTTTATGATAGAAATAGAAAGCTTATGTAATGGACTCTGCTTATCAAAAGTTCGTAGAATCTCTTGGTGACTTGCTTTAATGAAACAATAATAGTTTGGGCTGGGCGCAGTGGCTCACGCCTGTAATCCTAGCACTCTGGGAGGCCGAGGTAGATGGATTGCCTGAGCTCACAGGTTCGAAACCAGCCTGACCCAGAGGGAGACCTTGTCTCTTAAAAAAAAAAAAAAATAGCCGAGCGTTGTGGCGGGCACCTATATAGTTCCAGCTATTCAGGAGGCAGAGGCAAGAGAATCACTTGAGCCCAAGAGTTTGAGGTTGCTGTGAGCTATGATGCTACGACACTCTACCCAAGGTGACAAAGTAAGACTCTGTCTCAAAAAAATAATAATATTGAGATACCATCTAACTCTTAGTAAGATTAGCCCACATGACAAAATCCCAAAACCAGAGAGGATGGCATGGATGTAGAGAAAAGGGAACACTTCTACACTGCTGGTGGGAATGCAAACGAATACGTTCCTTTTGGAAAGATGTTTGGAGATCACTTAGGGATCTAAAACTAGACCTGCCATTCGATCCTACAATTCCTCTGCTAGGTATATATCCAGAAGACCAAAAATCACATTATAACAAAGATATTTGTACCAGAATGTTTATTGCAGCCCAATTCATAATTGCTAAGCCATGAAAGAAACCCAAGGGCCCATCAACCCACGAATGGATTAATAAATTGTGGTATATGTACACCATGGAATATTATGCAGCCTTAAAAAAAGATGGAGATTTTTCCTCTTTCATGTTCACATGGATGGAGCTGGAACATATTCTTCTTAGCAGAGTATCTCAAGAATGGAAGAAAAAGTATTCACTGTACTCAGCCCTATTATGAAACAATTACAGCCCAAGAATATGGGGAAAAGGGGATAGGGAGGGGAGGGGGGAGGATGGGTGAAGGGAGGGTAATTGGTGGGACCATAACTACGGTACATCTTACAAGGGTACATGTGAAATTTACTAAATGTAGAATATAAATGTCTTAACACAATAACAAAGAAAATACCGTGAAGGCTATGTTAACCAGTTAGATGAAAATATTTCAAATTGTATATAAAACCAGCACATTGTACCCCACAATTGCATTAATGTACACAGCTATGATTTAATAAATAATAATAATAATAGTTTGTAAATAACAGTAACTCATTCAGCAAATACTGTTTGAGTGTCTATTGTATGCCAGAGATTGTACTAGACCCTAGAGATGGAGTGCTGGGAAAAGATACATAACACGTGCAGGAGAAACAGATAATTACATAAACATATCAAATTTTGTTTTTACTATCTGGCCCTTCACAGAAAAAGTTTCCTGGTCTTTGATTTTAAAATGTACTAAAAGAATATTCTTCATGGGTTTCTGAGTAGTTTACAGATCCAAAGGTTAGCTGATTATATGATGTATCATTTAATGGTTCTTCATTTCATTAGAGTTGAATTAAAAAGCAAAGTCAGGGCTCGGCGCCTGTGGTTCAATAGGCTAGGGTGCCAGCCACGTACACCTGAGCTGGCGGGTTCGAATCCAGCCCAGCCTGCCAGACAACAATGATGGCTGCAACCAAAAAAGCTTTGTGGCAGGTGCCTGTAGTCCCAGCTACTTGGGAGGCAGAGGCAGGAGACTCGCTTGAGCCCAGGAATTGGAGGTTGCTCTGAGCTGTGACGCCAAGGCACTCTATCCAGGGTGACAGCATGAGGCTCTGTCCCAAAAAAAAAAAAGAGCAAAGTCAGTATTGAAACATTAGGAATGTAGGACTTTGTTTTATTTTAATTACTTAATTAATTAAAAAATTTTTTTGAGACAGAGTCTCAAAAAGTCTGCAGGAGCCTGCCACAATGCCTGGCTATTTTTTGTTGCAGTTGTCATTGTTGTTTAACTGACCCAGGTGGGGTTCAAACCCACTACTCTCAGTGTATGTGGCTGATGCCGTAACCACTTTGCTATAGACGCTGAGCCAGAGATGGAGTCTTGTTCTTGCTCATGCTAATCTTAAAATCATGAGCTCAAGCAATCCACCTTCCACGGCCTCCCAAAGTGCTGGGAGTACAGGTGTGAGCCACTGCAACCAGCCTATTTTTCTATTTATTTTTTTCTATTTATTTATTTATTTAGACAAAGCCTCAAGCTGTTGCCCTGGGTAGAGTGCTGTGGCATCACAGCTCCCAGCAACCTCCAACTCCTGGGCTCAAGTGATTCTCCTGCCTCTGCCTCTCAAGTAGCTGGGACTGCAGGTGCCCGCCACAACGCCCAGCTATTTTTTGTTGCAGCCGTCATTGTCGTTTGGCGCCTGGGCTGGATTCGAACCCACCAGCTCAGGTGTATGTGGCTGGCATCTTAGCCACTTAAGCCACAGGCACTGAGTCTTTCTATTTATTTTGAGGAGACGAGTCTCGCTATGTTGCCCAGGCTGGTCTTGAACTCCTAGGCTTAAGCAGTCCTCTCATCTTGGCCTCCCAAAGTACTGGGATTACAGGCATAAGCCACCACACATGACCTAACTTTTTATTATAAATGAAATAGTGATGAACTAAAGAGTTTTTCTTCAGGGGTAAATTCCTTATCTTTTCCCTCATTATTTTAATTTTTTTTTTTTGAGACAGAGCCTCAGGCTGTCACCCTGGATAGAGTGCTGTGGCATCGCAGCTCACAGCAACGTCCAATTCCTGGGCTCAAGCGAGTCTCTTGCTTCCGCCTCCCAAGTAGCTAGGACTGCAGGCGCCCGCCACAACGCCCGGCCATTTTTTGGTTGCAGCCGTCATTGTTGCTTGGCGGGCCCGGGCTGGATTCGAACCCGCCAGCTCAGGTGTACGTGGCTGGCGCCTTAGCCCATTAAGCCACAGGCGCCGAGCCGTTATTTTAATGTTTTTAGGAAATATAAGGTACTATATTCTTACTACTCAGTATGTTTTCTCTTGTGTTCATGTTGTAAATAGTTAAATGAATTAAGCTTTTTCTTCTTCAACAAAGCATGACTGTTTTAATCTTAACGTGAGAATTTGAAACTCCAGTGCTTCCTGCTTGTCCAGGTGGAAACCTGCTGGTCTTGGTGGATCAACATGCCGCGCACGAGCGTGTCCGTTTGGAGCAGCTCATTATTGGTAAGGATTGGTTTGCCACTAGATGAAGTTTATGAGTCCCTAGTAGATTAGTGTAGCTAAAAGAGTTTTTCTAATGGTGGCCATTGAGAGGAAATGTGAATTGCACTGTATGTTTAAAAAATTAAGCTGAAAAAAAAAATTAAGCTGAAGTCCTTCAGTTTGGACTCTGTTATAACTGAAAGAATGCAGTAGTTCACTTTGCTGATTCAAACAAGTGAGTCTTATTTACATGATCAGAGGCATATTTCCCATAATTTATTATCAATCTAGAGATACCTGAGGATCCAGCACAAAGATCTGCCCCTCCCTGTGCCCTTATGATCCTGGTTGTGCCTTCTTCACAGTTCATCAGGCAGAGCCCACCAGCAGCTCAGAAGGCCCAACATACTGCTTTGACTTTAAAATTGAATTTGCCTTCAAATATGTAATAATCAAATAGATCCAATTCTGAAAGGTGCAAAAGGAATATAATAAAGTCTCCTTTATACCCTTGTCCCTCATTCCACCTAGTTTCCATCCCCAGAGGCAACCAGTATCACAGACTTTTTACATATCTTCCCAAAATCAATGTGTGCTTTTTAATTTAAAATAATTTTTAGTAATTATAGGTACATACTAGTCATGTATATTTATGGGGTAGATCTGATGTTTTGACACAAGCATACAATGTGTAATGATCAAATTAGAGTAACTGGGGTATCCAGCACCATAAGCATTTATCATTTCTTTGTTCTAGGAAGCCTTTTCATTTTTGCTACCCATTTTTTCTTATCATGAGGCAGTGTGATGGATCACCAAGTTATAAAATACCTGGAAAATCTTTACTCCCGGGATCACATAATGAAAAACCTCAATGTCAAAGTGTTAGTCAGCAACTTAGAGAGAGAGTTCATGTACTAGGATGGCAATAATATTATTGCCATTTTCACTTTTCCTTATAAAATGAAGGCCTAAGAGGTGGGAAAAATAGAGTGAACCCAGTGTAGAAAAACTTACTTGCTGCAGAAATAAAACTATTCTCTTCAAAAACTAGGAAACCCTTCTAAATGAACAGGGAAGCTTTTTGGAACCAGAGGATGGTATGGTAAACTCATGTATGTCCCCAGTAATCCACATAGTTCACCTCTGTCATTAAAACCACATTTATTAACTATTAATAGGAACATTGCAGTATTCATTTGAATGTAAGGTGTAAGTCTTGTATTTCTTTTTTTGGAGACAGAATTCCACTATGTCGCCCCTGGTAGAGTACTGTGGTGTCACAGCTCACAACAACCTCAAACTCTGGGCTTAAGTGATTCTCTTGCCTCAGCCTCCCAAGTAGCGAGGACTACTGGCACACGCCACAACACCTGGCTATTTTTTTGTTGTAGTTGTCGTTGTTTGAAAGGCCCGGGCCAGGTTTGAACCTGCCAGCCCCAGTGTATATGGCTGGCATCCTAACCACAGGCGCCTTAAATCTTATATTTCTTATTTTGGAAAATACTACTATTAGGTAGTATTTTGGACATCTGAAATATCCAATTTCAAATCAAAATTTTTGTTTATTATATTTCAAACAAGAGGCAGTACAATTAATCACAGTATGCACCTAAACTATTGACATGGTTTTGCCATCTTAACAGTAGCTTGTATATGCCAGCCATGAAGAAGCCTGGAGAGCCAGTAGCAATGAAATCTTGAAAGCTCATTGAAAATTGAATATTTTTGTTTGCAAAAAGTGATCCAAAGCCTTGAAGAAGTGGTAGTCAGTTGGTGCAAGGTTTGGCGAATATGGTGGATGACAGAGTTTCCAAGACCAGCTTGTGTATTTTGAGCAGCATTGTTTGTGCAAAGGCACTGCCTTGCAGGATTAGCCTGTTTCTATTGACCAATCTTGGCTTCCTCATCGCAGGCATTCTCCTCATGTTGTCTATTTGGGTGTAGTAGACAGACGTGTAATCTGTTTACCAGGTTTCATGAAGCTGTAGAGTGGATAATTCCAGTGTAGGACCACCAAATAGACATCATTAGCTTTTTTCTTTTTCTCTTTTTTTTTTTGAGACAGAGCCTCAAGCTGTCACCTTGGATAGAGTGCCGTAGCATCACAGCTCACGGCAACCTCCAATTCCTGGGCTCAAGCGAGTCTCTTGCCTCTGCTTCCCAAGTAGCTGGGACTACAGGCGCCCGCCACAACGCCCGGCCATTTTTTTTTTTTTTTTTTTTTTTTTTGGTTGCAGCTGTCATTGTTGTTTGGCAGGTCCGGGCCAGATTCGAACCCACCAGCTCAGGTGTACATGGCTGGCGCCTTAGCCCATTGAGCCACAGGCGCCGATCCATTTTTTTTTTTTTTTTTGTAGAGACAGAGTCTCACTTTATCGCCCTTGGTAGAGTGCCCTGGCGTCACACAGCTCACAGGAACCTCGAACTCCTGGGCTTAGGCGATTCTCTTGCCTCAGCCTCCCGAGTAGCTGGGACTATAGGCACCCCGCCACAACGTCCGGCTATTTTTCTGTTTTTGCAGTTCGGCTGAGGCTGGGTTTGAACCCGCCACCTTCGGTATATGGGGCCGGCGCCCTACTTGCTGAGCCACAGGTACCGCCCTTCTTTTTCTTTTCTTTTCTTTTTTTTTTTTTTTTTTGAGACAGTTTCACTCTGTTGCCTGACAGAGAGTCTCATGGCAGCAGCCTACTCCTGGATTCAAGTGATCCTCCTGCATAAGTCTTCCAGGTAGCTAGGACTACAGATGCCTGCTGCAATGCCCACCTTATTTAGAGACAGTGTCTCACTCTTGCTAAGGCTGGTCTTGAACTCCTGAGTTCAAGTGATCCTCCCTTCTTTTTTTTTTTTTTAGAGACAGAGTCTCACTTTGTCGCCCTTGGTAGAGTGCTGTGGCGTCACACAGCTCACAGCAACCTCCAACTCCTGGGCTTAGGCGATTCTCTTGCCTCAGCCCCCCGAGTAGCTGGGACTACAGGCACCCACCACAACGCCCGGCTATTTTTCTGTTTTGCAGTTTGGCCAAGGCTGGGCTTGAACCTGCTACCTTCGGTATATGGGGCCGGCGCCCTATTCCCTGAGCCACAGGCGCCACCCCCAATCCTCCCTTCTTGACACCAGAGTGCTAGGATTACAGGCCTGAGCCACCATGACTGGCCACCATTAGCTTTTTTCGATGAATATTCAGTTTTGGACTGTGTTTCACCATTTTATCTTTATCCAACCATTGTGCCGATTACTTGTGATCATCAAAAAAATATATTGTTATATGTGTTTTCATCACATATAACAAAGCATAGAAATGGTTCGCTTTTATGTCATGACAACAAAGAAAAGCAAGTTTCAAGATGATTTCTTTTCTGACACTTGTTTAGTTCATGCAGAACCCATCTAGCCAGCTTCTGTACTTTGCCAATTTGATCCCAATGGTCCAGTGTTGTTGGAATAGTAATGTCACACCTTCATGTTCATTCACATGTAGGTTGAGATGGATTCTCTTCCACTCCAGCTTTCAGCTCATCATTATCCACCTTGGTCTCCTACATGGCTTATTTTCAAGGTTAAAATCACCAGAATGGAACCTATCAAGCCATCAGTGTTCTGTGTATCCACTAGCCACATCCTTCCCAAATACTTTGTTGATATTTTGAGCTGTCTGCGCTGCATTGGTTCCATGACAGAACTCGTATTCAAAAATAACATGAATTTTTGACTCATCCGTGGTTTCACAAAAATTGCTTTAAAAAAAATCTGAGCGTCGAGGGCAGTGGCTCATGCCTGTAATCCCAGCCCTGTGGGAGGCTGAGGCGGGAGGATTGCTTGAGCTCACGAGTTCAAGGCTTGTCTGAGCAAGAGTGAGATCCGACTCATGAAAAAAATGGAAAAACCTAGGCTGCGCCTGTGGCTCAAAGGAGTAGGGCACTGGCTCCATAAACCGGAGGTGGCAGGGTCAAACCCGACCCTGGCCAAAAAAAAAAAAAAAGAAAGAAAAACGCAGCTGGGTGCTGCAGCGAGCACCTGTAATCCTAGGGACTTCGGAGGCTGAGGCAGCAGGATGCCCACAGCCTGAGTCAGGTTGCAGTGAGCTACAATGCCACTGCATTCTGCTCAGGGCATAGGGTAGAACTCTGTCTTGACCAAAAAAAAAAAAAAAAACAAAAAACAACAACAACAACAAGGCAGTTGTGCACTATGCTTAAAAAAAAATCTGAAAGATAATCACTAGCAAAAACTTGCATTTGAAAGAATGAGGATTGCTGGCTTGGTGGCTCATGCCTGTAATCCCAGCACTCTGGGAGGTGGAGGTGGGTGGATCACCTGAGCTCACAAGCTGGAGACCAGCCTGAGCCAGAGGAAGACCTCGTCTCTAAAAATGGCCAGGTATTGTGGCAGGCACCTATCGTCCCAGCTACTCGGGAGGTGAAAGAAGAGAATCTCTTAAGCCCAAGAGTTTGAGGTTGCTGTGATGCAACAGCACTTTACCAAGGGTGACAAAGTGAGACTCTGTCTCAAAAAAAAAAAATGAAAGAATGAGGGTGTCCCTTCACAATAAAAAAAAAAAAAAAGGTGTGGCTAGGTGCCTATAGCTCAGTGGTTAGGACGCTGGCCACATATACCCAGGCTGGAGGATTCTAACCCAGCCCAGGCCTACTAAACAACAACAACAACAACAACAACAAAAATAGCTGGGCATTGTGGCGGGCACCTATAGTCCCAGCTACTTGGGAGGCTGAGGCAAGAGAATTGCTTAAACCCAAGAGTTTGAGGTTGCTGTGAGCTGTGATACCACAACACTCTACTGAGGGTGACATAGAAAGACTCTTGTCTCAAAAAATATACATATATGTGTCAAAGTGAAATGTCAGAGATACTAACTCACACTTGGCACTTGGCCAGATGTTGTGGCTCATGCCTGTAGTCCTAGCACTCTGGGAGGCTGAGGCAGAAAGATCCCTTGAGATCAGGAGTTCCAGATCAACCTGAGCAAGAACGAGACCTCATGTCTACTAAAAATAGAAAAGTTACCCAGGTGTTGTGGTCGGCACATGTAGTCTCAGCTACTCAAGAGGCTGAGGCAGGAGATCACTTGAGCCCAGGAATTTTGAGGTTTCTGTGAGCTAGGCTGATGCCATGGCACTTTAGCCTGGGCAACAGAGTGAGACTTGTTTCCAAATAAATAAATAAAAGTAGAAATTCATAGTCTAAAACTGAACAATGAACATACTAATTTGCACTGAATTTTTTTTTTTTTTTTTTTTTTTTTTGAGACAGTCTCACTTTGTCGCCATCTGTAGGGTGCCTGTGGCTTCATAGCTCACAGCAACCTCAAACTCTTGGGCTTAAGCTATTCTCTTGCCTCAGCCTCCCAAGTAGCTGGGACTACAAGCGCCTGCCAACTTTTAAAGACAAGGTCTCGCTGTGGCTCAGACTGGTCTCTAACTCACCAAACTCAAGCAATCCACCTGCCTCAACCCCCAGAGTGTTGGGATTACAGGCGTGAGCCACTGCACCCGGCACTACTTAGCGCTGAAATAATTAAATCATGGCTGTGCCTTACCATGCTTTATTTATTTATTTATTTATTTTGAGACAGCGCCTCAAGCTATCAACCTGGGTAGAATGCCATAGCATCACAACTCACAGCAACCCCCAGCTCCCAGGCTCAAGCAATTCTCCTGCCTCCGCCTCCCAAGTTGTTGGGATTACAGGCGCCTGCCACAACGCCTGTCTATTTTTGGGTTGCAGCCGTCATTGTTGTTTGGCAGGCCCAGGCTGGATTCGAACCCGCCAGCTTTGAACCCACTTAGCCGCTTGAGCCACAGGTGCCGAGCCCCGTGCTGCATTTTTATCTGAATCTGGAAGACTTCCCTTCCTTTTCTTAACCTATTTATCCTTCTTCCAATAGATTCCTATGAAAAGCAACAGCCACAAGGCTCTGGTCGGAAAAAATTACTGTCTTCCACTCTAATTCCTCCACTAGAGATAACAGTGACAGAGGAACAAAGGAGACTCTTAAGGTTAGTACCACCACAAAGATGAGATGGTAATGGTAAAAATTCTCACAATAGGGGCTGGGCGCTTTGGCTCACACCTGTAATCCTAGCACTCTGGGAGGCCAAGGCCAGCAGATTGCTTGAGCTCAGGAGTTGGAGACCAGCCTAAGCAAGAGCGAGACCCTGTCTCTAAAACAGCTGGATATTGTGGCAAGTGCCTATTTACTTGGGAGGCTGAGGCAAGAGGATCACTTGAGCCCCAGAGTTTGAGGTTGCTATGAGCTATGATGCCACAGCACTCTACTAGGGTGAGAAAGTAAGACTGTCTCAAAAAAATTTTTTTTCTTACAATAATCTGTGAGATATAAGCATAACTATTGTTCCATTTTCCAATGAGGAAAGTGAGACCAAGAGAAGTTACATGACTTGTCATAACAATTATTAAGTGGTAAGCAGGCGTTCAAAGGCAGGGCTCCTGACTCCAAATGCTGTTCTTTCCACTCTGTCACAGCTGTCGAGTGTATCGTAGAGTTTCCCTGATAATTTTTTCCAGCAGTTGGCTTAGAACACTCCTTTTATTTCTTGGAACAGTCTGTGTTTGTGCTGTGCTGTTTCTGAAAGCAAAGTTACTGCAGTAATTGCTTCCATTCTGCTTTGTCTCGGTGCATTCTAGATTCTTAGTTTTCATTATCATAATAAAACAGGGAGGACAGGGAAATAGTGAGATGCAAGGAAGGGGCAAATCATACGGTGAGTCACCAGATAGGATGCATTCCCACTTCTCGGCAGCACAAATTATTGAAAATGAAAAAGAAAATTATCTTTCATTTTATTTCAGGTTTGGGAATATGCTACTCCTAATAAATATATTTCACTGGGGCATAATTTATATTAGAGGCAGATCCATTTATTTACATCCGTTATTCAGGACTTCTCAGTTCCTGGGGCTGTTAATTACCTCCCTGCTTTAATGCTGACTCAAAACACTCTCAGACCCTTTTTTTGTGCCAGACTCCTTTAAGTGCTAGCTAAGAGAGGTTAGCAGATCCCTAGTGAAGGATAAAACTCAGGAATAAGACTTAGACACAAATTGATTATCTCAATGGAAAGAGGAAAACAATGAAGGGTACTGTAATTGAAAAAGAAAATTTGAAATAAAAATTAATAAGAAAATCTCAGGTACACATAAATGTGAGGAAAAATTTACAACTTTTAAAGCCGTGGCAACTTTTGAGAAACTATGAAGTAGTATTTGGAACCAGTACTAAAGTGCGACTTTTACATTTGAGGTTATCTCTTTAGGTGTTACCACAAAAATCTGGAAGATCTAGGCCTTGAATTTATGTTTCCGGACACAAGTGATTCTCTGGTCCTTGTAGGAAAAGTACCACTCTGTTTTGTGGAAAGGGAAGCCAATGAACTTCGAAGAGGAAGGTCTACTGTGACCAAGAGTATCGTGGAGGTAAGACATAGGTGCAGCTGTTGTCTGTGTAGCTGAGTGATGGTAACTAATCTCATCTTCTGTCCCGAGATTCTTTATATCCATCTTTTATTCAACAAACATTCATGGTACTGCTGTGTGCCCAGGACTAGAAATTTAAAGAAGAACTAGCTCAAGGTAAGGAAGAAGGGCCTTCCAGTAATGACGGTGCAGTGAAATTTGGCGAGTAAAGGTAAAAGCATAATGGAAATACAGAATGACTACTGTGCCTAGAGAGATAGAAGTCAAGGAAATTCATGGAAAAATCTTATAGGATGGTGGAAATCTGCCAAGTATAGAAGAAGGAAGGTCATTCTTGACACAGGAACAAATATCAGAGACTTGAAGCAGATCCTTTGTTTAGGGAATTATCAGTAAATACAGGGCTGGGTATAATGGCTCATGACTGTAATCTGAGCATTTTGGTGGAATGAGGAGGGAGAATCATGAGGCTAGGAGTTCAAGACCAGTTTGGACAACAGAGAAAGACTGTGTCTCTACAAAAACTTTTAAAAATTAGTCAGGTATTGGGCGGCACATGTGGCTCAAAGGAGTAGGGCGCTGGTCCCATATACCTGAGGTGGTGGGTTCAAACCCGGCCCCAGCCAAAAACTGCAAAAAAAATTTAAAAAATAATAAAAAAATAAAAATTTTAGTCAGGTGTGATGGCACACACCCATAGTCCTATCTACTCTGGAGGCTTAGATGGAAAGATTGTTTGAGCCTAGGAGTTTGAGGTTACAGTGAGCTGTAATTGGACTGCTCCAATCTGGGTGACAAAGAGAGATCATGTCTCCATATTAAAAAAAAAGATACAGCTTGAATTAAGATGTACAGGTGACTCTTGAACAACATGGTTTGAACTGTCCACTTATGTGCGGATTTTCTTCTGCCTGTACCACCCCTGAGACAGCAAGACTAACCCCTCTTGTCCTCACCCTACTCCATGTGAAAATGACAAGGATAAAGACCTTTATAATAATGGATATATTTCCATTTAATGAATAGTAAATATATTTTTTTCCTTCTTGTTCTTAACATTTTCTTGTCTTTAGCTTACTTTATTGTAAGAATACAATATAGAATACATATAACATAGAAACTTTGTGTTAATCAACTGTTTACATTATGGGTAAGGCTTCTAACCAACAGCAGGCTATCAGTAATTACATTTTGGGGGAGGCAAAAGTCACATGTGATTTTCTACTGTGTGGCAGGTGGTGCCCTTCACCACTTCATTGTGGGATAGTAGAGGGACTAGATAGGGCCCGATGGGTTATCAAAGGCAAATCATAAAGGAATATAGCACATTCTGCTAAGTAGGTTGCATTTCATCCTATAGGCAGCCAATGAAGAGTTTCTTACTTTTTTGGTTTTTTTCTTTTTTTTTCCCAGGGCTGGGTTTGAACCTGCCACCTCCGACATATGGGGCTGGCACCCTACTCTTTGAGCCACAGGTGCTGCCCAGATTGCAGTTTAAATATGATTACATAGATGTTTTGGTAAAGTTTACTTTGCTGCTGGGATGTGGCATAGGAGGTATTAGAGAGGACCATTGATTTAACTTAGATTATTTATGTGTTTCTTTTGTTACAAGAAATATAATTAATTTCTCCTGGTTGCCTTTCCCTCCTTACTAGTTTTCTTTATTTTACAATCTCTTTTATTTCCCTTTTTTTTCCTCTGTTGGTTTAGAAGTTGTATTCATTTCTCTCTAGACCATACAATCGTTTATCTCCCTTCACTCCCATCTTCCATGTTGTCTAGTGTTTTAATTCTACCTTGTTTTTAATCCCACGTAGTCATTCTAAAAGTTCTTTTATTATGTGTCCATGGATAATAAACTGTCTTTCAAAGTCTTTACTTTACCTTCACACTTGCCTAATTGTCTAGTTAAAAATAGAATTTCACAATGCCAGTTATATCATAGCTTTTTGAATATACCCTGTTACTTTTGACCTTCTATTTTAGCCATTGAAGTTCATTGTTAGTCTCATTATCAATATTGTACTCTGATTTTCTGTATGGTCACTCATAAGACTTCTGCTTTGCCTTTGGTATTCTGCAATTTCCCTATAATGTATCTTTGTATGGATTCATTTTCATTTCCTTTTTAAGACTCCTCGTGTTTCTTCAATTTGGAAATTGTATGGTTATTATCACCTCAAACAATACTTCTTCCCACTTTCTGTCTTTCTCCTGGAAATCCTGTCAGATGTCTACAGGACCTTATCTTTCTGTTCTCCATGCCTTTTACTGTCTTTCATATTTCCCATTGCCTTATCTCTCTCTGATCCATTCTGAGAATTTTCCTCATTTATTTTTTAGTAAATTAAGGTCTCTTCATCTCCTATTTAATTGTATGTTTAACTTATTCACTGAGTTTTTTATTTCCAGTAGTTTTGCTTTTTTACCCAAATCTTCCTGTCCTTTGTTTTCTTTTCTTTTTCTGAGACAAAGTCTCACTCTGTTTCCCAAGCTAGAGTGCTATGGCATCAGCCTACCTCACAGCAACCTTAAAATCCTAGGTTCAAGCCATCCTCCTGCTGTAGCCTCCAAAGTAGCTAGGACTACAGGCGCTGGCTAATTCCCTACTCTTTGTTCATATGTCCTGCTTTTATCTCTAGTTCTCTCTATCTAGAACACAGGCAAATCCACATCAGCTCAGTCTACCATTTGTCTAGAAGTCTGAAGTACTTTAGTGATATTTAAAATAAAAATTAGAAGATAGATTTAGTGGATACTTGTAGGATATATATATATATATATATATATATATATGTTTTTTTTTTTTTTTTTGAGACAGAGCCGCAAGCTGTCCCCCTGGATAGAGTGCTGTGGCATCACAGCTCACAGCAACCTCCAACTCCTGGGCTCAAGTGAGTCTCCTGCCTCTGCCTCCCAAGTAGCTGGGAATACAGGTGCCCGCCACAAGGCCCGGCCATTTTTTGGTTGCAGCCGTCATTGTTGCTTGACGGGCCCGGCCTGGATTCGAACCCGCCAGCTCAGGTGTACGTGGCTGGCGCCTTAGCCTGTTGAGCCACAGGCGCCGAGCCCTTGTACGATATATTTTTTTCTTTCTTTTTATTTAGTACCTGATGTTGACAAGAAAGTGAGGTAGATTGATATGGGAAAGATTTGAGGCAGGGTGAGCAGTTAAAAGATTATTGCAGTGGTTCAAATAAGAGATGATGATGAGGATTTGATTAAGTCAATGGTAGTGGGAATGGTGATATATTTGGGACATAATAGTAGTGGGAGGGGCATATTTCAGACATAATTTGGGAGGCAGAATCAAGGGGACCTGATGAGCAATACAATATAAAAGGACTAAAGGTGGGCCAGGTGCAATGGCTCACACCTGTAATCCTAAAACTCTGGGAGACCGAGGCAGGTGGATTGCCTGAGCTCACAGGTTCAAGACCAACCTGAGGTACAGTGAGACCCCATCTCTAAAAATAGCCATGCATTATGGCAGGCACCTGTAGTCAATGCTACTTGGAAGGCTGAGAAAAGAGAATCACTTGAGCCCAAGAGTTTGAGGTTGCCGTAAGCTGTGACACCATGGCACTGTACCGGGGCCAACAAAATGAGACTCTGTCTCAAAAAATTTAAAAAATATGTAAGTAAATAAAAGGACTAAAGGAGAAAAGATAAGCAATAGTGACTCTGAGGGTTGTGGCTTGGATGACTGGAAGGAAAGGAGAGAGAAAGGAAGCAGAGGAGGAGCAGCATAGCGGCTGAGAGTTGGAGTATGAGCTGGGATTAAACACACTGCATGTGCCTTCACACAGCGAGGGCCAGTGGATAGGCAACTTACGTATCTAGCCCTGGGAAAAGAAATCAATCTGGGATGTACATATCTATTTGAGAGTTAAGAGTATCTGTATTTTGGGCGGCGCATATGGCTCAAGGAGTAGGGCACCAGCCCCATATGCCAGAGGTGGCAGGTTCAAACCCGGCTCCAGCCAAAAACTGCCAAGAGTATCTATATATTGATAACATCAAAAACCAGAGAAAGAGGCGGGCGGGTAGGGGGGTGGCTCACACCTGTAATTCTAACACTCTGGGAGGCCGAGGCAGGAGGATCTTTTGAGCTTGGGAGTTCAAGTTCATCATCTGTACTAAAAATGGAAAAATTAGGCAGGCATGGTGGCAGGCACCTGTGGTCCTAGCTACTTGGGAGGTTGAGGTAGGAGGATCGCTTGAAAAGTCTGAGGTTGCTGTGAGCTACACTAATGTCATGGCACTCTACCCAGGGCAACAGAGTAAGACTCTGTCTCAAAAAAAAGCTGGAAGCATGGAAGCTAGAATCCACTCACACTTTACCTGCCCCCAAAAATGAATAAACAACATACATTTGGGGGCAAGACACAATTATAAGAGGGACTCTACCTAACATATGCAATCAATGTAACCTGGTTTCTTGTACCTTCAATGAATCCCCAACAATAAAAAATAAAAATAAAAAATAAATGAATAAATAAATAAGAGGAAAAAAGAAAAGGAAGAGAGCAAAGGGTGGAACTGTGGAATGCCAGCCTTCAGAGTGCATATGTTTTGGCAAAGGCCTGGAAAGCTGCTGCTGAGAGGAAACTGTAAGGATGATTGAAAATACTTGGTCAGAGAGGGAGGAGGGAAACCAGGAAAAAGTTGCGTTGCCAAAACTAAGGGAAATTTAAAGCAAGAAATGAATAGTCGACAATGGCCATAAAGTAGAGCCTGAAAAATTGGATGTGACTGTCATGAGGGCATTGATTATCCTGAGGAATCACTTCCTGGGGATGAGGTAGGGCCAATGACTGGGAACAGTAGGTCAGGAGGCCTCAAAGTGAGAGGAGGCAAAGCTGAGCGGACTTTCAGGAATTCAGCTGCACAGGGAAGATACAGATAGGGCGATAGCTAAAGGTTAGGGGAGGCTGGGAAGTGCAGGCGGGACGCAAGGGTGAGGAAGGATTTTTGCTTGTTTTAAGATGGAAGAGACATAAGCATGCTTGTAGGTGAAGGGTGAGAAGACATTTGAAAGGAAGAGGCAGCCAGCAGTGCCAGCTCTTGGGTCACCTTCGTTTCGCATTTTCCAGAATTGCCTTTGGATCTGACAGCCTTTGCTTTGTTTCCAGCAGAGCTCTTTTTTCCTCACAGACTTATTTTCTCAAAGACCCCCTGCTCCAAATTGTCCTCAATCCAAATGATAGGATCTGTTAGAGTCTTTCATTGTAATTGAATCCCTAAATATTTAACCAGAAAATTATAAGAAAAACTTTTCCTGAAGGAACTTCAAAGACTACTATTAAGGAGTTTACTTCAAGTTAAAACAAAGCTTATGGTTTCAGAAAATCTTGATTATGTTAAGCCAGACTGATCAGGAGAGATTTTGTGTGATTCTGGAAGAAACTGGAACAGTTCTGCTGTTTTGAGAAGATAGCTACATGAACCTGGAAGTGCAAAGATTACTAATATATCCTATGAAGTTCTGTCTTCTAGCCTTTTTAATATTATTTAAATTATCCAGCATTAATTGAACCATTAAAAAAATATATTTTTGAGACAGTCTCACTTTGTCGCCCTGGGTAGAGTGCCGTGGTGTCACAGCTCACAGCAACCTCAAACTCCTGGGCTCAGGTGATCCTCTTGCCCCAGCCTCCCTAGTAGCTGGGGCTACAGGCATCTGCCTATAAAATGCCCAGCTAGTTTTTCTATTTTTAGTAGAGATGGGGTCTCAGTCTCGCTCAGTCAAGCTTGTCTCAAACTCCTGAGCTCAGGGGATCTGCCAGCCTCAGCCTGCCAGAGTGCTAGGATTATAGGTATGAGCCACTGCACCCAGTTTAAACCATTGAAATGTGAAATGACCTGAGAATGTGACCCATCTCTCCCATACCAGGCTTACAAACTGAAGACGTTTTATCAGTCCAGATACTTAACAGCAGAAAAGTCAGGTTTATTCTTCATCCACATTAAGCTTTATTACTGGGTTGGGTACTATGAGACATTTTTCTGTTTAGGTTTGTTCGGAAAAATATGTGACTTTTAAAATTTACTGTATTTACTATTTAGCTCTTGGTAACTGCTCATTTATAAGCATAGCAGACTAGAGTGTAAATGAGGGAGTGCAGAGAGTTTTCTGAATCTGGTTGAAAAAGATATTCTTCTGTGTTGTAATCTTGGGAAGCTGGTTTATATATAGCCATTTCCAAGAAGAAAGAGGTCCTGTGTTTTCTTATGAAGAAATCATTAAACATGCCATATCTCAAATAGTTTTTTACTCCAGAGGTTAAACAAATTGGTAGCAGAAGATAGTATCTGCTTTAAATTTATTTAAAGTTCTTTTGTAAATATTAATATCTATAAGGATATAACTATTGAAAAGATTACCCCAGGGACAGAGCCATTCAAGGAAGGAGAAACTTCTCAACAAAATGCCTTGGAAAATAAGCTTTTAGACCTGAGAGGAATTGTCCCAAAAAAGCCTGTGGGAACTAAAGTGACCACTTATGTTGATGATATTTAAGCAAGTGTCATACTGAGTGCACAGTTATGTTGGTGATTGTCATGTGTTTATTCTCAGTTTGTGTGTAATATTATACTTCTTCTGGCTGAGATTGTACATACAAGCAGGCGGCAAGAAGCCTTCCTCATGTTTTGAATGCGTTGAATCATCAAGGCTACTCACCAGTTATATAACTTCACTAGAAGATGAGCAATCTCTGAGGAAATCTCCATAGTTAAATATATTCTGTATTAAATAAGAATTACATTCATTTATCTTGGTATTTCATATTCAAAATGCTTTACGACAAATAAATTTGTACCCAAGCACTGTATTGCTGAAACTTCCTCCTTCGGGAGGCATATTTTAATGAAGAAAATTGGGATATTTTGTAAACTGTCAGAGGCAAGTTCAACTTAAAGTAGATCAACGCCTGTTTTCCTTTTTGCTTTGTAGGAATTTATTCGAGAACAAGTGGAGGTAAGCTTTTCCATTATTGTGGAGCTTCACATGGAAGTACCACACATAAAAGCCTTCATTGTCCCGTTCCTTTTCCTATTGATAATGTGTTTGTGCATCAGCTACTCCAGACCACAGGAGGCATCCAAGGGACGTTGCCACTAACTGTCCAGAAGGTGTTGGCATCCCAAGCCTGCCATGGTAAGACCCTCAGTATAGCAACCATTGAGTACCTCTGCATGCTAAGCGTTGGCAGTGGAACACTGACTAGGTAAGGGCAGAGGCACATTTACTACTTGCCTCTTGGAGAGTATAATTTAGATCAAGAGGCTTGGCGCCATAGCTCAGTGGGTACACATACACCGGGGCTGGCGGGTTTGAAGCCTGGGCCTTCTAAACAACAATGACAACTACAACAAAGAAATAGCCGGGCGTTGTGGCAGGCGCCTTTAATCCCAGCTACTTGGGAGGCTGAGGAAAGAGAATCACTTAAGCCCAAGAGTTTGAGGTTGCTGTGAGCTTTTACGCCACGGCACTCTACCAAGGGCAACATAGTAAGACTCTGTCTCAAAAAAATAATTTAGATCAAGAACTGAATACATGGGCGGTGCCTGCGGCTCAGTGAGTAGGGCGCCGGCCCCATTTACCGAGGGTGGCGGGTTCAAGACCTGGCCCTGCCAATTGCAACAAAAACATAGCTGGATGTGGGGCGGACATCTGTAGTCCCAGCTGCTTGGGAGGCTGAGGCAAGAGAATCACCTAAGCCCAGGAGTTGGAGGTTGCTGTGAGCCTTGTGATGCCACGGCACTCTACCCAGGTCGATAAAGTGAGACTTTGTCTCTACAAAAAAAAAAAAAAGAAAGAACTGAATACACATAACAATGAATCCTAAAAAGTTACTTTATTACAAAGCAAAATACTAACATACTATAATGCAACTGACTGATAGGAATGGGGAAGTAACTACTAGAGGCCATGCATTTTACTGGAGTTTTGAATGAGCTGAGGGACAAGGGAAGGACAAGCTAAGAGACATGGAGGGGGAGTTCACTGCAGGAAGAAAAAGTGTCCCGTGCAGGGATACAGAGGCAGAAACAAATTAGTTATATGAGAAGCAGCAGAGTATCAAGAAATTAGGCTGGTAAAAAAGAACAGAAGGCTAAAAGGGTATAAAAAAAACTTTAGATTTGTTACAGAAGGCATTAGTGTCATCAAGGGTTCCTGAGTAAGGTAACATGATACCATATAGAAAGTGGTAGTAGGCTCGGCGCCTGTTGCTCAATGGGCTGAGGCACCAGCCACATACACCTGAGCTGGCGGGTTCGAATCCAGCCCTGGCCCACCAAACAACAATGACGGCTGCAACCAAAAAAAACAAAATGGCCGGGCATTGTGGTGGGCGCCTGTAGTCCCAGCTACTTGCGAGGCAGGAGACTCGCTTGAGCCCAGGAATTGGAGGTTGCTGTGAGCTGTGATGTCACATCACTCTACCCAGGGTGACAGCTTGAGGCTCTGTCTCAAAAAAAAAAAAAAGAAAGTGGTAGTAATCTCAGCACTCTGGGAGGCCGAGGCTAGTGGATTGCCTGAGTTCACAAGTTCAAGACCAGCCTGAGCTGGAGCGAAACCCCCGTCACTAAAAATGTCTGGGCACTGTGGTGGGTGCCTGTAGTCCCAGCTACTTGGGAGGCTGAGGCAAGTGGATGGCTGGAGCCCAAAACTCTGAGGTTGCTGTGAAGCCTCAGCATTCTACCAGGGGTGGCAAAGTGAGACTATGTCTCAAAAACAAAAAAAAAAAGAAAGAAAAAGAAAAGAGGCTCGGCGCCTGTGGCTCAAGCAGCTAAGGCGCCAGCCACGTACACCTGAGCCGGCGGGTTCAAATCCAGCCCGGGCCCACCAAACAACAATGACGGTTGCAACCAAAAAATGGCCGGGCATTGTGGCGGGCGCCTCTAGTCCCAGCTACTTGGGAGGCAGAGGCAGGAGACTTGCTTGAGCCCAGGAATTGGAGGTTGCTGTGAGCTGGGATGCCACGGCACTCTATCCAGGGTGACGGCTTGAGGCTCTGTCTCAAAAAAAAGAAAAAGAAAAGAAAGTGGTATTAGAGGAACTTACTCTAGGGATAATGACAACTACAGAATCCCTTGCAGCTATCATTTGACCACAGTGGGGTCTCCAACACACTGACTCTCCTCCCCATTTTATCTCTTCCCATCAACCTTCTCCTTGCTTTTTTTTTTTTTTTTTTTTGAGACAAGACTATCACTCTGTCACCCTGGGTGAAATGCCATGGTGTCACAGTTCATAGCAACCTCAAACTCTTGGGCTCAAGAGATCCTCTTGCCTCAGCCTCCCAAGTAGCTGGGACTGTAGGTACCTGCCACAACACCTTGGCTAGTTTTCTATTTTTCAGTGAAGACAGGATCTCACTCTTGCTCAGGCCGATCTCAAACTCCTGCAGTCCACCCGCCTCAGCCTCCCAGGTTTGACTAGAAGGTTTGACTTCTTGCTTCACTTCCTGTCTTTCCTGGCATAGTAACCACAGTCCATCATTACTGTATCCTATAGATATTGTAGGACACTTTGCCACTTTATGCTATTTTTACTCATCATACCTATCCCAACACCAAATTTCATCTTCCTAACTTCAAAATGTATCTTAAGTCTGGCTCGGCGCCTGTGGCTCAAGCGGCTAAGGTACCAGCCACGTACACCTGAGCTGACAGGTTTGAATCCAGCCCGGCCCGCCAAACAACAATGACGGCTGCAACCAAAAAATAGCCAGGTGTTGTGGCAGGTGCTTGTAGTCCCAGCTCCTTGGGAGGTGAAGGCAGGAGAATCGCTTGAGCCCAGGAGTTGGAGGTTGCTGTGAGCTCTGATGCAACAGCACTCTACCCAGGGTGACAGCTTGAGGCTCTGTCTCAAAAAAAAAACAAAATGTATCTTAAGTCTGTGTTCATCTGTCTCTGTGCCACCTCCCTTGTTCTTGGCCATTGCCATTGTTTGAGGGCACTTGGTTCCCCAAGTCCATTTGGCTCCCCTTTAAGTCCTTCTTCCTCAGCACCCAGAGCAGTCTTTGAAACATCCCTCTGAGCATGTCTTTCTTCTAACCAGAATGTATCAATGATCACCCATTCTTTTAAGATAAAAAAAATATATATATATATATATATATTTGTAGAGACAGAGTCTCACTCTGTCGCCCTCAGTAGAGTACTGTGGCGTCACACAGCTCACAGCAACCTCCAATTCCTGGACTTAGGTGATTCTCTTGCCTCAGCCTCCCAAGTAGCTGGGACTACAGGCGCCCGCCACAACACCCAGCTATTCTTTTTGTTGTTGTTGCAGTTCAGCTGGGGCTGGGTTTGAACCCGCCATCCTTGGTATATGGGGCCAGCACCCTACTCACTGAGCCACAGGCGCCGCCCTAAAAATATTTTTTTTACCATGGCCCAAAAATGTCTTCAAGATTTGGCCTCTGCCTGCCTCTCCCGTGTCATCTCACATCACTTTCCACCTCACACTTTGCATTTCAGCCTGTTTTTTTGTTTTGTTTTGTTTTTTGTAGAGACAGAGTCTCACTTTATTGTCCTGGGTAGAGTGCCGTGGCGTCACACTGCTCACAGCAACCTCCAACTCCTGGGCTTAGGCGATTCTCTTACCTCAGCCTCCCAAGTAGCTGGGACTACAGGCGCCCGCCACAACACCCGGCTATTTTTCTGTTTTGCAGTTTGGCCGAGGCCGGGTTTGAACCCACCACCTTCGGCATATGGGGTTGGCGCCTTACTCAATGAGCCACAGGCGCCGCCCCTCAGCCTGTTTTTTTGATCTTGTTCTTCCTGTGTAATACACGTTTGTCAGCCTCAGGGCCTTTGTATTTGCCTTTTTCTCTACCTGAAATTCCTTTCTGCTCCTTCTCCAGTTTGCCGTATCTTTCGTAACCTAAGTTCTCAGCTTAAATATCATCTTGCCAGGAAAGCCTTCCTTGACCTCCTAAACCGACTTTGGCGTTTCTATTATAGTATATTCATGTCTTATATTTTATGCTACATAGTACTATGTTTATAATTTAAATTCATGTATAATTATTTGTTTCCCATTTGTGTCACCTCTTAGATATCCAGCGAGAGCATCTGACTCATTTGCTGCCTAGCAACTCTCCTAACACAGTGTCTACACTTAATAAGTAATTGTTGACTGGATGAATTAATGTATGCATAGAGGCAGGTTCTAACAACATTAGAATTTAGATTAGGGAGATTATTTTGGAAACTAGAAGAAAAGAAACAAATAAAATGGACATTGTAAGGAAACAGAGATTGTTCTTGGACAATCCATTTATAAAAAATGACCTGAACTTCACAAACCCACAAGCAATAGGCAAAAAATTCTTCTTGTCTCTGAGAAAAACCGTGAAAGCAAGATCCGAACAAGTCAAGGAATGCTTTCTGCAGGGATTAGAAAGACAAATACTCCATAAGGGAAAGCTGAGAGACAAACGGCCTTAGTTCCATCCACGGCCCTAAGTGCCAATTTCCAGCAGTGTAAAGCCACATTAAAGAACCCTAAGAAACATGTTACTTTTTCCAGACATCTGGCTGTGAATGAAGGTCAGCGCTGGTTTCCCACCATATATGTAACCTTGTTTCTTTCATTTAGGGGCCATTAAGTTCAATGATGGCCTGAGCCGAGAGGAGAGCTGTCGTCTTATTAGCGCTCTGTCCTGGTGCCAGCTGCCATTCCAGTGTGCCCACGGGAGACCCTCAATGCTGCCGCTAGCCGACATAGACCACTTGGAGCAGGAAGAACAGGTATACTAGCGACTAACAGGAGTGGAGGGGAGCAGAGTTTATTTTTTTCTTTTCCAGTTCCTACTATCCAAATATAATGTGTCTTAATCCTTCCCAAAGTAGGAGTTTTAAAAAATACATGCTGGAAATTTCATATGAAGCCTCACCCATTTATTTTCAGCTCAAATTCAAAATGGAGCTTAGACTGAACCATCAGATTATCCACATAATGGCCTTGCATTTTTGAGCTTAATACATGTACAGACTGATGTGTTCTACACAGGTTCAGTGAGATGTAGTTCACAGCAAGTTCACTGTTGGCAAAGCATAGCTTAAACATCCAGTTTCTTGACTGCCTGCTGGAAGTGGTGACCTGTGACCATAGCTAGCCTTTTCCAAGACTGAAGGATCGCCAGGCAGGGAAGCAAACTTAGGACATGTCCACATCACTCTCTGGCCCTGATTACTCAGCAGCCCACAAACAGTGATGTGGATAATGCAATAAAGGCACAGAATGGTTTAAATTAAGAACATCTTCTGTCCATGTTATAATCTTAAATGAAAGAGAACATGAAAAGCATAATAGGAATGTCCAAGTTGCTGCTTTCCAAAATATTTTTTTTTTGAGACAGAATCTCACTCTATTGCCCAGGCTAGAGTGCCTTGACCTCAGCCTAGCTCACAGCAACCTCAAACTCCTGGGCTCAAGCGATCCTCCTTCCTCAGCCTCCCAAGTAGCTGGGACTATAGTGCCTGCCACAATGCCTAGGTCATTTTTCTATTTTTAGTAGAGACAAGGTCTCACTTTGATCAGGCTAGTCTTGAAGTCCTGAGCTCAAGAGATCCTTCCACCTTGGTCTCCCAGAGTACTAGGATTACAGGCATTAGCCACCCTGCCTAACCCCAAATCTAGTCTTTCGCTTACCTTTCCTTCTAATGGACATAAAGTGTTTCCTCAAATGGAGTTGTCAGACACTAATGTTTTCTGACTCTTTCAGTTGATTTTGCTCCATTAAAAATTCTTTGTTTCACACGACAAACAAAAACCTAAGAAAACAGAGAGATGGGGAGGGGGATATGGGAGGAGAGAGGCTATTTGGGGGGACCTCACCTTATGTGCATGATGCAATGGTACATTTCAAAACTATTAAGAAATGAGTATAGGGCGGCACCTGTGGCCCAGTCGGTAGGGCACCGGCCCCATATACTGAGGGTGGCGGGTTCAAACCCGGCCCTGGCCAAACTGCAGCCAAAAAATAGCC
>CAUYRH010052536.1:0-12665 GCA_963574655.1 Perodicticus potto | reverse complement strand
TTTTCATCAAACTGATTAACATAGCTTTCCTGGCAATTTCTCCATTATTATATGAAGACATTTGTATTCTGCATTTAGCAAGGTTCGCCTGTACCCTTCTAAGATGCACCGTAGGTGTGGCCCCACCAATTACCCTCCCTCTAACTAAAATTGTTATCCCTTCAAATTCAACTTTCAAAGCACTGTTTAGTCCTTTCCTGTTTGGTTTTTGATGTTTTATTATCATACTCTAAGTATTTGTGTATGTTATCTCTTTTGTTTTAAGGTATCTTAAGATAGAATTTGTAACAATATATTTTTAAAATTTAAATAGTGTCTACTGTAGCAGATATGTCCTCTAATGTTCAATTTAGATTTTTTTTGTTTTGTTTTGGTAAAGATACACTTGGGTGACTGGTAGAGAACCACTTACGTACTATGATATGAATTTGTCAGCTCAGGATCATCAGACCTTTTTCACCTGTGACACAGACTTTTTACGTCCTTCAGACACAGGTATGTGTCATATCTGTTCATGATATAAACAGTGATCAGGAAAATTATTTTACAGAGGTATTTATTATAGTACGCAGAGTTATTTGGGTTAGAGTTGTTTGTATCTTTTTTTTTTTTTTTTTTTTTTGAGATAAAGTCTCACTCTTGCCCCAAGCTAGAGTGCGTTGGTGTCTGCCTAGGTCACGGCAAACTCAAACTCCTGGGCTCAAGCAATCCTCCTTCCTCAGTCTTAGATTAGCTGGGACTACAGGCACCTGTTACAAAACCCAGCTAATTTTTCTATTTTTAGTAGAGACAGGCTCTCTTCTCAGGCTGGTCTAGAACTCTTGAGCTCAAGGGATCCCACCTCCGCCTCCAAGATTGCTAGGATTATAGGCATGAGCCACTGCACCCCGCCTTGTTTGCATTATTGATAAGAATCTCAGATTAAGCTAAAATGGATTATGATTGTAAACTAGGTTGATACACTATCTTGTTACAGGTCACTTCTGACACCACTTGTCAGGGCCCAAGACTGGTCAGGTCTCAGGGCTGGCTTAACTAGGTTCCAGACGCGGACTGCTAAGTTACCTTGCCCAGGTCTTTTAGGTGCCTGAGGGCTATCTGCTTTAGCAGGAGAGAGAAAGTCTTAGAGTAAAGCAGTTTTCTTAGAAAGATAGATCTTAGTTTTTGGCAGAGCTTGGTAATCTTCAACAGAGAGACGCCGTGCTGGCGTTCTGCAGGCAGGAGAAGATACAGTCAGAGTAAGCGTGTCTGTGATAGAATGCGCATACTTCCGACTGCCTTCTCCTCCAACCTGATATAAGGCTGATCTCAGTGTCTCTCAACACCACAGGTATAGAGACTGCCAATTCACCACTGCTCTCATCTCGCGAGCTCTCATGCTTCTCAGGAGAGCTAAATCCCTCTCCACCAAGGTGTTCCATTACTGAGCTATATAAGTATTTCTTATAACTCTCACTCCTCCTAGCCATAGAGTATACGGGCTGCAACACTATCTTTCCTTCTTCTTCTTTTTTCTGAGACAGAATCTTACTTTGTCACCCTTGGTAGAGTGTTGTGGCATCATAGCTCACAGCGGCCTCAAACTCTTGGGCTCAAACCATCCTCTTGCCTCAGCCTCCCAAGTAGATGGGACTACTGGCACCTGTCATAACTCCCAGCTATTTTGAGAGATGGGGTCTTGCTCTTGCTCAGGCTTCTCTCGAGCTCCTGAGCTCTGGCAATACACTTGTCTCAGCCTCCCAGCGTGCTAGAATTATTATAGGCCTGAGCCACCACACCAGGCCTTACTTTCTTTCCTTCTTATAAAGAATTTAAGGCTTGGCGCCTGTGGCTAAATGGGCTAAGGTGCCAGCCACGTACACCTGAGCTGGCGGGTTCAAATCCAGCTTGGACCCGCCAAACAACAATGACGGCTGCAACCAAAAAATGGCCGGGCGTTGTGGCGGCGCCTGTAGTCCCAGCTACTTGGGAGACAGGCAGGAGACTCGCTCAAGCCCAGGAGTTGGAGGTTGCTGTGAGCTGTGATGCTATGGCACTCTATCCAGGGTGACAGTTTGAGGCTCTGTCTCAAAAAAAAAAAGAAGAAAAGAATTTAAAATATTTCATGCTTCTATTATTACTTGGAAAGCCTTTCAGATCAACCACAGCTATTATTTGATTTTTGCAGAAAATAATGTACCTTGTTTTGGTTTGGAAAATGAACACTTGCAGTTATACATAAATGAAAACAATATAATGTATAAGCATTGGGGAATAGCATATATAAAGAAAAATGGGGTTATTTTGTTTCAGTCATAAGTTAGACATGCATATAAAATGGTAGAAGATCATAGAAATCTCTATCACCTACCACATTGCTCAGCATACTATAAATATTCATATTTATTTTTATGTTTAGTTCTAAGTTCTTATCAATAGACATAAGACTCTTAAGTATGCCTTAAAGACAGGGATCTTCCTGAACCCGCCACCTCCGGCATATGGGGCCAGCGCCCCACTCCTTTGAGCCACAGGTGCCGCCCAAAGATAGGGATCTTTAGCACAGCTTTTTCTCTACTTTGAATGCCCTGACCCACCTTACCTATAGAATGAGTTACTTTTTATCCTTTAATATTCAAATTAAGGCCAGGTATGATGATTCATGCCTATAATTCCAGCACTTTAGGAGGCCAGGAATTTGAAAGCAGCTTGGGCAACATAGTGAGACTCCATATCTAAAAAAAAAAAATTATTTATTTATTTTTTATTTTTTATTTTTTTTTGAGACAGAGCCTCAAGCTGTCACTCTGGATAGAGTGCTGTGGCATCACAGCTCACAGCAACCTCCAATTCCTGGGCTCAAGCGAGTCTGTTGCCTCCACCTCCCAAGTAGCTGGGACTACAGGCGCCAGCCACAACGCCTGGCCATTTATTTTTTGGTTGCAGCCATCATTGTTGTTTGGTGGGCCCGGGCTGGATTCGAACCCGCTAGCTCAGGTGTACATGGCTGGCACCTTAGCCCGTTGAGCCACAGGTGCCGAGCCATATTTATTTATTTTTTAATTTTATTATTATTATTTTTTTAGACAGAGTATCACTGTGTCGCTCTCAGTAGAGTGCTGTGGCATCACAGCTCACAGTAACCTCAAACTCCTGGGCTTAAGTGATTCTTTTGCCTCAGCCTCCTGAGTAGCTGAGGCTACAGGCACCTGCCACACCATCTAGCTATTTTTTGTTGTAGTTTTGCTGGGGCCGGTTTCAAGTTTGGCAACCTTTGGTATATGGGGCCGGTGCCCTACCCACTGAGCCACAGGTGCCACCCTTATTTATTTTTTAGAGACAGAGTCTCACTTTTTGCCCTTGGTAGACTGCCATGCCGTCATAGCTCATAGCAACCTCAAACTCTTGGGCTCACGTGATCATCTTGCCTCAGCTTCTCTGGGACTACAGGTGCAAACAACAATGACGGCTGCAACCAAAAAATGGCCGGGCATTGTGGCAGGCGCCTGTAGTCTCAGCTACTTGGGAAGCGGAGGCAAGAGACTCGCTTGAGCCCAGGAATTGGAGGTTGTTGTGAGCTGTGATGCCACAGCACTCTATCCAGGGTGACAGCTTGAGGCTCTGTCTCAAAAAAAAAAAAAAAAATGTTAAGGGTGAGTGGTAGCAAGAAACCCAAGAATCGTTGGTATGGTTACATAAAAAGGTTTAATTGCAAATAGAGGAGAAAAGAGAACTGCTTCATGTTTATATGCTTAATGTTTATATTAGTGGCAAATATGTAGATGATGCAGAAATAACAGCAGTATAAAATCAGTATTATATGTCAACTTTAAGGATTGAAGTGATTCTGGAAATTAGGCCTTGCTTCCTTCTGTTTCACAGACAGAACTGCAAACAGTGGCAGACTTTTCAAATAGCAACCATAGCTATCCACTAAAACATTTTTGTTTGAATATCTACAAAAAGAATTTTAGAAAAAGATGTGTCTTTTCACATATTTTTAAGTTGACTTTATAAGGTTAAATAATAACAAAGAATGTAATTGTTTATGTATTGTGTAATTTAAAAATAAAACTAAACTAATATACCCTATATTTCAGTGTTTGTCATGGGATCAAATAATTAATGTCCCCCACTATCTTTTGAAAAATTCATGAACAAATGCTCTTTTACTTTAGTAAATTTTTGTGAGTCCTTTCTCTTCTTGAACACATGTCTATTTTACACCACTATATAATTTTATTATAATTATTTTATGCTGTAGAAAAGTATTCAATCACACTTGCATAGTTTTCCACAATAAAAATTTTTATGCTGGGGGTGGTGGCTCATGCTTGTAGGAGGCTGAGGTGGGAGGATCGATTGAGAGTTGGAAACTAGCCCATACAAGAAGAAGACCCTGTCTCTACTAAAAATAGAAGAAATTAGCTGGGCATTGTGGAAGGTGCCTATAGTTTCAGCTACTCAGGAGGGTGAGGCAAGAGGATTGCTTGAACCCAGAAGTTTGAGATTGCTGTCAGTTAGGCTCTAGCCTGGGCAACAGAGTGAGACTTGTCTCAAAAAAAAAAAAAAAATTATACGATTTTTTTTTTAATTTAAATTTCATTTGACTGTAGGGTTCTAAGTGTTTTGCTATATTTGAATTGTATTTTCATCATATCCTTAGAGCTACGTATTTAGTTCTTTAAATTTTGGAAAATGTCTTCTATATAATCTAATTGACTGGGTGAGTCCTCATTGTCAGTTTATCAAGCAAATCAGATTTACTTGCTGACACAGAAGTCTGACTTCATCTTCAGTTCAAAAAACATACTAACATGCATCCCCTTGACAACCATCTGTTATCTGAATTCAGATTCTAAGATAGAAAGATTTTGGAACTCTGGCTGGAGTTAATCAGTTGGCCAAAATTATTGCCTTTATTATTCCTTACTAATGTTCTCTTTGCCTTGCTGTACAGGGATCTTCCCTTAGGAGAAAAGTCATTCTTCAATATTAAGAGAGGAGGAGTGCTAATGGAACTGATAAAAATTGTTATCAGCACCTCCCCACGCTATAATATACCTGATATGTCTTGATTAAAATTGGCTGCCCCCAAGCTCAAATGTTGAATGGTTCCTCTGGCACCTGGAGATTTTTACACTATAGGGCAGTGCACCTTGGAAAGATTAGGGATGGGTAAAAAGTAGGCCTTTCTTTTGTATTCTAGGAGAAGAGAACATACCTTTGGGGTATGGGGAGGTAGGAATATGGGGATTTTGGTTAAATAGGAAAAGGAAACCAGCATAATTGGAGAAATATTTTTTTTTCCTCCTATTAAGTCATATACACATAGATCATGAAAACATTTATGCATTTGCAAGGTACAATGTGGTTTTTTTTTGTTTTTAAGAGACAGAGTCTCACTTTATTGGCCTTGGTAGAGTGCTGTGGCATCACAGCTCACAGCAACCTCCACCTCCTGGGCTTAAATGATTCTCTTGCCTCAGCCTCCCAAGTAGCTGGGACTACAGGCGTCTGCCAGACACCCAGCTATTTGTTTGTTGCAGTTTGGCTGGGGTGGGGCCGGGTTCGATCCCCGCCACCCTTGGTATATGGGGCTGGCGCCCTACCCACTGAGCCATAAGTGTCGCCCTGGAGAAGTATTCTTCAGGTAAATTAGTTATAGCAAAGAATCATATGAATCATATGAAGCTGAGGCTGTAGAAATGGATTTTCTTAAAACCATGCATTCTATTTAAGTCCTTGCAGAGTTTCATGTACTTTTAGAAATGTGTATAACCTAGCTGAAGACTGACCTCAAGGGCAGACTTTATCTGTGAACGATGATTCAGAAATGGACCGTTGGTTCTATATATATACATGGTTCTATATATACACACACACACACACACACACACACACATATATATATATATATTTTTTTTTTTTTAAGAGACAGAGTCTCACTTTGTTGCCCTTTGTGGAGTGCAATGGCTTCACAGCTCACAGAAACCTCCAACTCCTGGGCTTAGGCGATTCTCTTGTCTCAGCCTCCTGAGTAACTGGGACTACAGGCGCCCGCCACAACACCCCGCCATTTTTTGGTTGCAGCCGTCATTGTTGTTTGGCGGGCCCGGGCTGGATTTGAACCTGCCAGCTCAGGTGTACGTGGCTGGCGCCTTAGCCCATTGAGCCACAGGCGCCGAGCCTCTATATTGATCTTTTCAGACACTCACATAAAGGTCACGATTTATATTAGTAGTCTTGTATTTTAAAAAGACAAATGTATAGAGACTATGATATGGCAAATTTCTCTTATTGTCATCAGTAATCACTATATTAGTAGATTCTGTTCTTATCCTTCTGTTCTGATTTATCTAGGGCAGAGAACAAACATATTCACATGGGCTAGCCAGTACTATTTGGGGATTGTTTGTTTTCATTTTCAACATTTACAAAGCAGGAGATTTTATGTTAAAATCCAAATTTACACTTTTTGAAAGTCGGAAATAAGTCTGGACTTGCAATTCCACTTGGCAGCAATCAGCTAGAGCTGCATGATGGCTCACCCTTTTAGACAGTGAATGTGTTTTTTTAGGTCGCTCATTTGTTTTTAATGCCCGGCATCTGTAGACATTTATATTTGTAACCCCTGACCTTGGGATGACTGCTGGTCTCTTTTGTGCTTGTTGGTAATGTTATTTAACTTGAAAAATTAAATAGTGTATTGCTAATTGCTTGTCTTAATTATAATTTAAATATATCAAGAGCTCTTAAAGAAGATAATTGAATCAGCATTTTGCTTTTAATTATTCCTAAGCCTTATTTTAGAAAAAAATACAGGCTCGGCACCTGTGGCTCAATGGGCTAAGGCGCCAGCGACGTACACCTGAGCTGGCGGGTTCGAATCCAGCCCAGGCCTGCCAAACAACAATGACGGCTGCAACCAAAAAATGTCCGGGCGTTGTGGCGGGCACCTGTGGTCACAGCTACTTGGGAGACAGAGGCAGGAAACTCGCTTGAGCCCAGGAATTGGAGGTTGCTGTGAGCTGTGAAGCCACAGCACTCTACCCAGGGTAACAGCTTGAGGCTCAGTCTCAAAAAAAAAAAAAAACTTAGTTGTTTGTCAAAAGGGAATTGGTTAAATAAATTATGATATACATTTAATATACTAGAGTACTAAATAACCATTTAAAATGATAAAGAATCAGTGTCAAAATTTGACTTGTAATTATTGTATAAAAAATTATAAGTCTTATAATATACTTTACTTTTATGTGATTTTTTAGTGTTTAGCATGAAGATATTCTTTAACTGGCCAGTATCAGATGAGTGCTGACTTGCATCAATTTGTCAAGTTCAGGAAGTAATAACTGTCAGCTACCTGGTGACATGTTTGATATGAGAAATGTAGTTTTGTTACGCAAGTGGAATATATTGTCTCCTTTTCTAAGCCAAGACTAATATTTTGTTTCCAATGGAAAACTCAAATATTTTCCACATTGTTCTTTCTGGACAGTTGTGGGTTTTGTTCCAAAAGCAACACTCATAGATTCACTGTTTAACTTATTTAAGTTGAAATTGGCCATATAGTTTTGTGAATCTACATTGTTTGTTTGTTTAATTTTCAAGAAACTTTACTTAGTGTGAAATCTTCATTTTGGTATAGTAAATGGTAGCAAAAGTAATATTATTTTTCTAGAGAAATACTAACCCAGGCTTTTGCTGGATTCTGAGAGAGGCTGAGATTTTGCAAGATATACTATTCTGTAATAGATTAATAAATTTTAATTCTGTAAATAAATTAATACCTTTTTTTTTGCCCCTTTTATACAAAATGCAAATCTGAACATTCTTCCTAGAGCAAATCATTGATTAGACAAAGACATTGTTTTTAAGTTTTGTTTTTTTTTTTAAGCAGTTCCTTGGAACCTTTTTAGAATGATAAAAGTAGAACTGAAATAGTCCATAATGGTTATAATCTGATATTACTTAAACTCAGTTCTAACAAGCATTTAGACATAAATGTTCAGGTATAACAATAATATAATTAAGTACCCTATATGTTGTTATTGGAATAAATCTGAAAAAGAATATATATATATTTTTTATATGTGAAGTTTCCAAGTTTAATAAATTTTTCATAAGGTTAATGTGAAATAGTAACTCAGTTTCTTATTTCATAAGTTTGAGAACATGTTATTTAAAGCTTTGTTTACTCTCGTAGCTCATTCTTTATACATTTTGCATAAGATTATTTGTTTATCATCTCATCTACTTTTTGAAATATTTTTCCTACAGTTATGCAGAAGGCATGGAGGGAAAGAAATCCTCCAGCTCGAATCAAAGCAGCCTATCAAGCTTTAGAGTTAAACAATGAGTAAGTTTGAAATATGTGGAAAATATGTTTGTTTTGAAGGAAACCCAGGCAATGATTTTCCTTTTGTCTGTTCCTAAGACATTTGGAGTCTTAGCAATCTCCTTTTGCTTTTTGCATATTAGAAATGAAATATGCAGTGTTCACCAACATCTGCATTTTCCTTCTGAAATTGTAAAATTACATATGCTTTTGAATAGAAATTATGTTAGAAATACTTTTAAAAATGAGAATGTCAATGGAGAGTGATGATAATAGTTGAAAGCGTACTAAATTACTTATGCCATCTGCTTTAATTTTGTTTTTCATTTAAATCATTGATTTAAAACATTCATTCAGTCTTGAGAACAGTAGTTGTTAATGAGCTTGAAGGCATGAGATAGGAATTCAAAATGAGTGAAACATAGTTCTGTCAACTTTCCTTTTTCATGTTAACGTTTATTTTTTATACTTCTTTGTTTGAACCTTATATATGTGTGTGTGCACGTGGTGTGTCTGTTTATATGTTTGTGTGTGTGTATATATATATGTGTGTGTATATATATATACATATATGCATACATATGTCTTTTTTTAAAGACATGGTTGCACTGTTACTCAGGCCTGGAGTGCAGTGGCTCAGTCATAACTCACTGCAGCTTTGAACTCATGGGTTCAAGTGATCCTCCTGCCTCAGCCTCCCAAGTAGCTGGGATTGCAGGTGTGAGCCACTTTGCATGTCTGAACTTAATGTTTTGGAAAAGCAAAATGTAAAATCATAAGTCAGTTTAATATTTATTTATTTTTTTGAGACAAAGTCTCAAAAGCTATCACCCTGGGTAGAGTGCCATGGCATCACAGCTCACAGCAACCTCCAATTCTTGGGCTTAAGCAATTGTCTTGCCTCAGCCTCCTGAGTAGCTGGGACTACAGGTGCCTGCCACAATGCCTGGCTATTTTTTGGTTCTAGTTCTCATTGTTGTTTGGCAGGCCCGGGCTGGATTCAAACCTGCCAACTTCACTGTATGTGGCTGGTGCCCTAGCCACTTGAGCTATAGGTGCCGAGCTTCAATTTAATATTTAAATGGGACAGATGAATAAATATTAATCTAGTACAGACTAAATAAATGCCAAGAGCAAAAATATGATCCTAGTTGAGGTTATCAAGGAATATGTCCTAGATAATGTGAATTTACAGTTACCCCCTAAACTCCCCTTCCAATAGGTACATTATTCTTATTAAGAAGACTTTTCCAAGGTGGAGCAAAAATGACAGAGTAGAGAATTCCAGAAACGTCAAACAAACTGCAAGAACTTTCAGAATCAACTTTATTAAAAACTCTGAAAGCTAGATGGCGCCTGTAGCTCAGTGGGTAGGGCACTGGCCACATGCACCAGGGCTGGTGGGTTCCAACCCAGCCCAGGCCTGCTAAAAACAAAAAAATAGCTGGGCGTTGTGGCTGGCACCTGTAGTCCCAGCTACTCAGGTGGCTGAGGCAAGAGAATTGCTTAAGCCCAAGAGTTGGAGGTTGCTGTGAGCTATGATGCCATAGCGCTCTACCCAGTGCAATAAAGTAAGACTCTGTCTCCATTAAAAAAAAACCTCTGGGCTCGGCGCCTGTGGCTCAATGGGCTAAGGCACCAGCCATGTACACCTGAGCTGGCGGGTTCAAATCCAGCCCGGGCCCACCAAACAACAATGATGGCTGCAACCAAAAAATAGCCAGGTGTTGTGGTGGGTACCTGTAGTCCCAGCTACTTGGGGGACAGAGGCAGGAGACTCGCTTGAGCCTAGGAGTTGGAGATTGCTGTGAGCTGTGATGCCATAGCTCTCTACCTAGGGTGACAGCTTGAGGCTCTGTCTCAAAAAAAAAAAAAAAAAACTCTGAAAAACAAAAAAAACCAAAAAAAAAACTCTGGAAGCTTATCAAAAGTTGACAGTAACATGAATGCTTAATTAAGGGGAAAAAAAACACCTGAATTACTTAAAGAGAGGTTTGTGATGTTTTATTTCCTGTGGCCCCATTCCCTGCTCCCCAACTCAGTGGTAGGCTTGAAAATAATAGTGCACATTCCAGGTATAGGTTTCTAGAACCAGAGGAAGCAGAAAGACCTTATCCTCGAGGACGTGGTTGTTTATTTTGACCTGTCTGATGATTCCCTGAAGGACCAGGTCAAAAGCCTTGCCTTTATTTCAGTTTACTCAAAACTCTCCTAGGACTGACATAACTACACTGGAGGACATTTGTTGAAAACATTGAAAGGCAAATACATTAGCTGCTGCTGCCTGGGTTAAGGGATAATAGCTAGGGCAAACAATAGACAAACCAGAAAGCTTATGAGCAAAGGCTGGGGTATTGAGACACTTTGGAGAATAAAGGCTTTGAAAAGTTCCCCCATTTTTCTGGGAATTTCAAAGGCCCTACACATTGCCAGAGCTGAGCACATGCTCAGAAAAGAGTTGAAAAGGCCTTAAGTTCTCATATTTGACTAATGCTCAGCTTCTGTACAAGCAAGAAGTGAAGGCTGAGGCAGAGTTGTAAACTGCCTGACTGAACGTTAAAGGTGTGCCCTAGCACTCACACAGGCCATCTACAAAGACTTTTGCTTTTTTATTTATTTATTTATTTTTTAGACACAGAGTCTCACTTTATTGCCCTCAGTAGAGAGCTGTGGCATCACATAGCTCACAGCAACCTCCAGCTCCTGGGTTTAGGCAATCATCTTGCCTCAGTCTCCCAAGTAGCTGGGACTACAGGTGCCTGCCACAACATCCTACTATTTATTTTGTTGCAGTTCGGCGGGGCCAGGTTTGAACCCGGCACCCTTGGTATATGGGGCTGGCGCCTTGCTCACTGAGCCACACGCGCCACCCGACTTTTGCTTTTTGTGTTTTGTTTGTTTTGGGTTTCAGGTGTTTTTTTTTTTTTTTTTTTGAGACAGAGCCTCAAGCTGTCACCCTGGATAGAGTGCTGTGGCATTCACAGCTCACAGCAACCTCCAATTCCTGGGCTCCAGCGAGTCTCTCGCCTCCACCTCCCAAGTAGCTGGGACTGTAGGCGCCCGCCACAATGCCCGGCCATTTTTTGGTTGCAGCCATCATTGTTGTTTGGCAGGCTCGGGCTGGATTCGAACCCGCCAGCTCAGGTGTACGTGGCTGCCACCTTAGCCCATTGAGCCATAGGCCCTGAGCCTGGTTTCAGGTATTTAAGGAAATCTCACTCAAATCACTAATTGCCCAGGAGGCTAAAAGATTTCACTGGTCATACGTGACAAAGAATATAGATTATATAAAATTTGTTCAGAAAAGCCACTAAACTAAAAAATTACAATAAATAGCAACAATGAATACTAGGGAGTAGAGATAATATGATTTCTAGAGTGGCCAAAATGTAGTATTAAGGATTTCCAGTTTACAACAGAAAATTACAAGGCATGTAAAGAAACAAAATATAGCCCATGCACAGGAGGAAAAAAAAAAAAGAAATTAACAAAAACTACTTCAAGGAAGCCTAGTCTTTGGACTTAACAGACAAAGATTTAAAACAACCATTTTTTTTTTTTTTTTTTTTTTTTTGAGACAGAGTCTTACTCTGTTGGCCCAGGCTAGAGTGCCATGGCAGGAGCCTAGCTCACAGCAAGCTCAAACTCTCAGGTTCAAGTAATCCTTCAGCCTCAGACTCCTGAATAGCTGGGACTACAGGCACCTGCTACAATGCCTGGCTAATTCTTTTATTTTTAGTAGAGATGGGGGTTTTGCTTTTGTTCAGGCTGGTCTCAAACTGCAGACCTCAAGTGATCCTCCCACCTAGGCCTCCTGGAATGCTAAGGTTATAGGCATGAGTACCACACCCAGTTAGCATATTGAAAATATTAAACACCTTAGCCAAGTGGGATTTATTTTGGGATACAAGAATGGTTCAACATATGAAAATTGATAGGGTAATATACCACATTAACAGAATGAAGGAAACAAACCACATGATCATCTCAATTGGTACAGAAGAAGCATTTGACAAAATTCAACACTCTTACATGGTAAAAATCTGAAAATCTATTAATGTAATATAACACTAATAGAACAAGGGATAAGAACCACATGAACATGTCAGTTGATGCTGAAACTTTTTTTTACAAAATCCAACATTACTGTATGATGAAAACATTTTTTTTTTAAATATCCAACAATCTTTATTTCAAATTCTTTTTTTTTTTTAAACCTCTGCAATTATTAGTTTATTAGTATAATCCAGGACTCAGATGTTCAGTATTCCTCCTGAAATTACATAAACAAATGCAAATGGAAAGAATCCAAGTCAAAATTATATAACAAAACAGCACTCCATCA
>CAUYRH010052535.1:0-77824 GCA_963574655.1 Perodicticus potto | reverse complement strand
TTTTTTGCCAATAGTTTATAGCAAATATATGAACCAAAGTGATTTGAGTTTGTAAAAATGTAAAATAATTGAACAAAATTTGCACTATACGATTTGAACATCTAGTGACTTTCACATTCATACTAAGTTTTCAACATTGTGTTCTTTTTGCATTCATTTTTTATTTTTATTAAAGATTCAAAATCAACTCTTGTGTTCGCTTTTTCAAAAAACAAGTGGGGTGATATTTTCTGTGTAGTATGTTAGAATTTGTAATGAATAAATATTTTAAAGCTCTTTAAAAGTTACTCAATTTCACCACAGCCTGTCCACCCGTCCCTCTGTACACCCAGGTGACTAGTTCTGTTACACCAGATGAAGAGGGTCCAGCCACCTGTCACTGTCAGCCAATATGCAGACACGGGAGGCCAGCAATTTTGGAGAACAAGGAGAGTAGCCTTGTTCTGCTTTTCCATTTCCGAAATCACCGTTTTATACATGGGAAGTTCAAAGTAAAAACCATATTAATCTTTATCTTAAACAACAATAATCAGCATAACCCATGACCCAAAACGACATTCCAATTCAAAAGTTAATTTCCTAAATCAATCCTCCCAACCTACTCAAGATAGGGGTCTGGGGTGGGAGCTAACTTTACGAAGCAATAAAAATGGAAGATAGGAGGTGGAAGTCACACAGGCCCTAACCCGCCCAGCCTAGCCGTGTCATGGACCCTCTCCTGACTGACTCCGTCTTATTCTCACTACGTGTGCTTTCAGTTCCGGGGTGCCCCATGTATACAACAGCCAAGCACACTCACGTCCTGGCCTGGAGCCAGGACATGCAAAGAGCGTGCCCTCCATATATGCCAATTTTGTACCCTATGAACTGTGTTGCAAAAATCACAGCCCCACACAGTTCAGACCTGTGTGGCTCACGTGCCAATGTGTGTGTTTTCCCTGGGAACTTCACGTGTGGCACAAACCAAATGGACCATGCCACCATCCCTTTTTCAGGCGAGGCGAGAAGATGGGCCTGACCAACAGCAAGGGCCCCTCTCGCTGCAGGCAGCGCTGGAGCCCGCTCCTGGCTGGCTTGCACTCAGGGTTACCACAGACAGGTGGAGCTTCTAGAACATTCATGCCACACCTCCTTAGCACAAACTTTAGGAAAATGTACTGGACTTTGTGACACTCAGCACACTGCGTTTTATAATAGAGACCCAAACCATGGGTTTCTGCTGTGCAAGTGTGGGGGAGCTGGTAGAGCAGAGGATGCAGATGGTCCCCTCGTGACAGGTGCGAGATTTGCTTGAGGTTAGTACAGTTTGTGTGGCTCTAACGTGGGAGGGCCTGCTCTTCATTAGTGTAGAACCTCAAGGTAGAGTCAGCTTGGGCGGTTAAACATTGCTGGGAAGTTTTCTGGTCTTTGAGCAACTAATTGAATTACATGATTTCATTAAAGGTAAGATTAGAAAAGGTAATTTAGAAAAGGTTTCCCTGTTCACTTCGTTTTCAACTGCTTGATTGAGGCTGAGAGCTGAGGAAATAGAAACTCCAGGTTGATCCCAGGATGTTTTGTCTATTTAGTTAACTTGAAAAGTCACCTGTGATCGTACCTAAGGAATGTTTCTTGCAAATTAGTCTAAAATGAATCAAATATAATTTGGTGGCCTGGCCCTGTCCCCACCCTTGAATTATAGGCATTCCCTTTATCTTGGGAAAAAGAAATGAAAGAAAGGAAAACTTACAAATCTAAACTTGCCTTTTCTACTTTTTAAATAGAACGTTTACTATCTGGTCTTAGTAATTGTATAATTATTTAGCATAGAAGGCCTTAGAGGTAAGGATATTATCTTCAAAAACTATTAATATTATAAAATAAATGTATTAATAAAGATATTAGCATTCAGCGCTAACATATGTTACACAAAAAGCTGCCCACTCCCTACTAGTCTACCATTTTGCTTACTCTTAAGGTGAGATGGGCTTATAAGCAGCAAATTAGCTGCAGGAAAGATTTCATCTTGACCCCTACACGTGTTGGGGTTTGGGCAGGTGTCTGCCTTCTCAGTTCTTGTTCTGCTCTTGGCTGAAGAATGGCCAGACCCACCAAAAGCAAGGCAAGCATGAAATTAAGTTTATTAATTTAAATAATTAATTTAAAAGGAAGAGAAAGATAGGTTTACAGAGCAAGAGTAAGATACATTTGCCACAGACAACAAACAGGCCACCTTTTGCACCATAAAGGCCCTGGTAATGGTCTAGGGTCTTGTCTTATAAATTGGGCCCTCCTGGAAGTCCAGGCTCTACCATGGAACACTCTGATGCCCAGTTAACAGCATGTTCATTAGCCTTAGGTTACTCCATGTCACTTTCCCAATCCTGCTATGCCCTGGCAACCTCCCCCAGGTGTGGCAGTTAGTTGCTCAGGATAGGATCAAGGCGGGACAGCACCCAAGACAAGGCCCATCCTTCCCCTTCTTCCTAGGTGGGGCAACTACTCCAGGCAGCACCAAGGCAAGACACCTGCTTTGTTCCTGACGAGAGTCTTGGAGGCCCCTTGGCATCTACCTAACAAATATAGTCACAATATGCAAAGAGACTTAAGAAAAAGGTGCATAAGATAGATGCAAGTCCTAATACTCAAATGTGGTGGGCTGCAGATTTTCTCTCTGAGTCAACGTTTCCCTTCCTCAGTTTTCTCTGGAAAGAATGAATGTAGTGAGATTGTGCTATATGCATGGTGATTCCAGTCTAGATTTGTGAGTTTCAGGATGAAATGGGTTTTCATTACTTTGTCCACTTATTAGATGTGATTTTTCTAAGTGCTTTGGTGTCATTTTCACTAGTTGTTCCATGTTCTACACGTCCTCAAGTTCAGGAACAAATAGAAGAAAAAGTCAAAATTCCACAGAACTGAGTCTGCCAAAGTAACCTCTCATGAGAAACTGTCCCCTGTCAAGCAAGTTTTTCATGTAATCAGACCTCAGCCAGAGCAGTTTCCTTAGCCCTCATCACAGCACGCCTCTCTGAGTTTCTTCAGGCTCTGGAGGGCTGTCACGGTGGCCACTGGAGTTTGGGGACTGTGGGGCCGGTGTCCTTCCACAGCCTGTAATCCCAGGAGGGGGAGTGGCCCCTTCTGGCTTCTCCTATTCTGGTGCCTAGCCATGGGGGCTCTGGCGCCAAGTTTCTACAAACGCTCGTTGAGAGAACAGACGATCCCCCACTCATCACTGTCCAGCAAGTGTTTCTGGGGTCCTGCTGCGCAACAGAGGCATGTGCCTGGCTGCCCCATCCTGCCTGCTGCCCATGGCTTTTCAGGCCCCTTGGATTTGTGACCGCCAATCTGCTGTGAATGAGAAACTACATAAGGCTGTTGGAGTCAGTCATAACCCGAGACACCTGAGGAGGATTCCTCCAGGTCACATGAGCGTGTCCCAGTGGCAGGATCAGTTTTCCACAACAACATCAACTTGCTTTCCGCGCCTGCCACGTGTTACTGCCATGGGCGGTCTCCACAGGAGAGAGCTGTTGCAGGATTGGGGATTAGTTTTCCTGGGAGTGGAGCTGGGTTCGCGTTGGGCCACCCACACCTGCCCCACTATCCTGGGCCTAGCATCCGCCAGGCTGCGGGCTGTGAGTTCTGCCTGTGGGCAAGATGGGTGACATGCATGGCCCCAGGAGGACCCGCCTCAGAGCTGTCGCTCCAGCCTTTGGTGAGCCCCCACAGGCTTGCTGGCCCCTCGTGGGCACACAGAGGCCTCAGGATGTCTGTCTTTTTAAGGAGAATGGTCGCTTACTTTGGCATTTAATATTTGTTTCTGCCCTTCACATTTTGTCTCATTTCCCATTGAATGCTTTCAGAGCAGCCCAGTTTTCCTGACCCAGCCCACTTGGCGTTCACCTTTGTCCTCCTTCCTCACCAGTCACTAAGTTGCAAACCCTGGCCAGCTCAGCTAGAACAGGTCCCCCCGAGAAAGACCAGAGGCAGGGGCGCAACTGCCGCCTCGCTCTGAGTCACCCTGGGTCCTACCTCCCGGCTCCCACCAGCCCTGGACAGTCTGCACTTGACCGGTCCCCAGTGGGGCTTCCCATCCCCTATCTCACGCCACATCGCTCCCTGTCTGCCTTAGCCCTGTCTGGGATAAGGTCAGTGTGCCGACAGGTCACTGGAAAGACCATTCCGAAGTTTCACATCCAAAAGGAAAAGAGTCTACACGTCTTTACTGTTTGCTGATATTAGAAACTGGTCTCAAGTCCTTTTAGAACGCTGGGCACACAGAAAAGCCCTTTTCAAAAGTTTCCTCATAAACAAAACTATTGTGTTTCCTAAGGTGCATATACAGCTATTTGCAATTGCATACTTGTTCATTTTAAAACAGTGTTACTGAACCATCCCCGTGGCCAGGAGTTATGCTGTGTGTGGCCAGCCCACAGCAGGCTTCCTACAGGAACTACCAGAAACCCACCAGTTCAGGGGAGAGCGAGTCTGTGCTTCTGGAAACCTAAAGGTCTTTTGGAATACTGTTTCTCATCTTAGAACCTCGATCCTTTCCCATAATAGGGAAAGTTCCATTCAAAGGAACTTTATGAATGAAGAAAGAAAAGAATAAAAGAAGGGAGGAAGGTCTTCAAATGCAGGTGGCGGCCTGATCAAGCTGGCTTTCAACTTAGAATAGCTCTGAGCCTTAGCACCGTACGTACCTCAGGGCTTCTCAAGTTCAGGAACAAATAGAAGAAAAAGTCAAAATTCCACAGGCTTGGCTGTCAGGTAGACGGGCCTGGCGCTCTCTGCGGTCGGAGGAAGAGAGCAGGAAAAGCCTCCCTTTCCCATAATAACTTGCGAGCACCATGTTTCCAGGTGTTCCTCACCCTGTGATGTGGGTTAGGTTGTATCTTGCCCCAGAAGATGTTCAAGTCCAACATGGCCAATGTGACCTCACTGAGAGATAGGGTCTTTGCAGATTTAACCAAGTGAAGATAAGTCATTAGGGTGGGTCCTCATCCAATGACTGGTGTCCTTATAGAAAGGGGAAATCTGGACAGCCATGCAGGACAGGCAGGCGATGTGAAAGGTTGCCGAACAGAGAGATTTAGCTGCCAGCCAAGGAACGCCCAGAGGCTGGGAACACACCCTCCCCCAGGCCTTCCGCGAGAGCTAGACGTTGGCCCTCAGGCTTCAGAGCTGGGCAACAGTCTGTAGCCCTGCATGCAGTTGGTGGCAACAGTGGCAGCAGCCCCTGAGAGCACCGATGTACCCTGGCTTCAGACCTGGTGTGAGGGCGTGCCCTGGGAGCCACCAAGGCCGCTGCGGGTCTGTGCTTCAAATAAAAGAAAGTGCAGCAGCGACCCCCTGCTCAGCAGGGAATGAGGGGATAAAGAGGAGTTCTGAGTTTACTGTTTGGGGCATCCTTGGTAAACACAACACAGTGCCCCAAACCTCCCTGATCTCCTGTGCTGCAGGGCGGGAGGGGGACTCCCAGTGGACCCATAGGCAGCCCAGCAGGAGCCAGCCGGGGAGGGGGCGGTGAGCCCAGTACAGGGGGCACAGCGCTGGTTCACAGGCCGGGCCAGGCCAGGTGATGGCAGAAAGGTCCAGACACCGCCACGGTGGCAGAGATCTCTGGTGGTGACTCTGCCTGGTCATCGGGAGGAAGGTGACACGTGTTCTTTGAAAGGCAGGAAGAAACAGACAAAACATTTCAGAAGTACAGGCAGTCCCGGGTTACAGACCACCTGAACCACGGTGCTCCGTACTTATCAACAGCCTCCCACCACTCCCCATAAGGTTAATTCATAATTAAATAAATTAATTAATAATTCAGGAACTATTTCTTCCGCACATGTGAACAAACCCACTGTCTCTATTTACACAGCATCACTTTTGTGTAACCTTTTAAATACAATTTTGTGCATTTGTGTTTACCCTGATGACCATGCCCCCAAAGCAAATGTTCCTGGCAAGTCCCCATGAGGCTGAAGTGGTGACAACAGCAAGCAAGTAGAAATAATTGAGGGTCGGGAGAAAGGCTAGACATCGTCATTCGCTGGGAAAGCTTCGGGCTTCCCAGTTGGACTGTCAGGGCATTTGTTAACATAAAGCATAAAGCGAGAAGGAAGACACGTGGGCAAGGCAGGGCTCAGCGAAAGCCTCAGTTATTACTGAGCAGGATAATGGCTCGATTATTGAAATGGAGCGGTTATCATTGATTTGGTCAGAGGATCAAACTGAATGTAACATTCCTATTATCCTAGCGTTGCTGTGACAGTAGCGAGTGTCAACTTTAATATTCCTTTGTGACATTTCTCCTACCTCCTAAACTTTTTCTATGAGTTTGTTTTTAGGTTCTGTTTGGTTGGATTGTAAAAAAGAGCACAATAGTTTCTATCACTTACTATTACAATACAGGGATATTATTATTATTATTATTATTATAGTATTGTACTGTGTAATTATTACCATGTATGAGACATTATGGTATTATTATTATTATTATAACATGTATGTGCTGTTCATCGGGGTCCCTGGTTACATACAATTCTGACCTAAAGACATTCTCAGGAACATATCTTATCCATAATACAGAAACTGCCTGTATTTCCATTTTAAACTGGTTAAAATATAAGGAGTTCTACTACTTGAAGCAAAATCTGTTATTTGGAAAATTCACTTGTGTGGGACCTCTTATTTCCCAGCCAGGGCCAGAGACAGTTGGCTTGTTGCTCTGAAAAGGTGGGGGGAGAGCTGTGGCCTCAGAGTTCAAAGGGCCTGGAGAGCCAGGGGGACTGTCCTCAGTAAACAAGGGAAAGTTTGCTAGTCTCTCTGTAAACACAGTTGGCTCAGATGAATATCAGCACTAACCCTATAGAATTTCAACACCCAGTGTCAAATTCTCCTTCTGAGAAGTCTGATTAATCTCCTTTCTGGAGCTGGCCCTGAGAGCAGCTGACCCAAGAAAACAAACAAAACAGTGAGAGGCCCTGCAGAGACCCCTGGCCTTGGTGGAACCTCCCTCCAGACTCCAGCCTCTGGGCTGCCAGCCAACAGCTGTCCTTCAGAGTGCCCAAAAGACACTCCTAGCTCAACATCAGTGGCTGGAATTCCCTCTCTTACTTGGAATGTCTGAGGAAGTGTCCACTTCCCAGCACCTGCTCCCAGCTCAGCTGTCTAATCCTAGCAGCTTCTTGGTACTCAAGTCACCCTTCCTGATGGGGAGGCCAGTGCTGCTCCTGGTGAGTCTAGATGGCCACTGTGCCCTGGACACCCTGTTGTCTTCTGTCATGCTGTGGCACCCTGTTGTGATTTTCTAATAAGGGGGCTCTCTTCAGTGCACACCCCTACCAAACCCCAGAGCACTGTGTGTCTCGCTCACCCCATTCGACCCCTGCGTGTGCTGACCTGTGCCCTCCTGGGGTGGAGACATGTGCCTCTTCCTTCTGTCCTGATGACTGGAACCCTGTGGCTGCTAGAAGGCCCAAGCACGTCCCACCATCATATTCACACCATCACTATCACCGCCCTCCAGCCTTTTCAGGACTTCTCCCCAGAGTTCATGGTGCCATGAGTCATCCTTGGCACAGGCCTATGAGGTCTGCTGTCTCAGCCTGAAGACATCTTTGTCCCAGACTCTGCTCTGGCTTGCCTCGCTGATTTCTTCCCTCTCTACAGCTGAGGAGGTGTCCTCCAGTCCCTCCGCAACCCTCGGGGCAGTTCCTGCTAAACACGAGGAAAGGGAGAGCTGTTAGGCTCAAGTCCAAGGCTCCACCACTTCGTAGCTACGTGAACCTGGGCTGACAATTTCTCGGTGTCCCACACTCTTTATCTGTACTATCAGGGTAATCACAGCACCTCCCTGTGGGGTTGTGATTGCCTGACAAGAGCATGGGCTCAACAAACGTTAGCTATCGTCCTTGTCATCACCATCCCCACCACCACCATCACCATCTCATCACATCATCATCATCACATATATTCATTACCACGACCACCACCATCATATTCACAGCATCACGGTCACCACCCTCACCCTCAGGACTATCTCCACCATCACTGTCACCTTATTCTCTTCACTTGTTCTGCCCTGCTTTGCTTTGCTTCCAGATAATCCACAGGGGACCCACCAGGAGAACTTTACGGTTCTCATTTACAGGACCCTATTTCTGAATTCTAGGATTACAATCCTAAAGCATAAAGGAATCGATTGGTTGTCAAAGAAGTAAAAATAACTGTGGGGAGCGGGCTGTGGGCAGCAGGGCCCCCACAGCCTGGGAAATGCTCAGGGAACGACCCCAACTGCTTCTCCTCCTTTAACAACATTCTTTCCACCTGCCAGAAGTCACGTAGCCCATGCATACGTTTCTTGTTATCGGCAAGCACACAGTTTTTCCTCTTTAAGGTCGGTCTCTACCCTGTGTGCTAAGATTTACCCAACTTTGCTAAGACACTGTATATATAAAGCTCTTTCCACAGTTCAGGTGCTGGCTGCAGCCACCAGCTGCGTCAGGCCTCCCGGCGCCGTCCTGTCTCTCATCTCGTGTGTGTTTTGTTCTCACGTGTGTCTCTCTTCTTCATTTCCCACCTTCCCACTCAGGTCAACTCTCCCTCCTCGTGCCAGGTCGAGAGAGGTCCTTCTCTCACGCCCATACTTGAAAAATAACAATCCTTCTTAACACGGAGCGCTCACCTGAGCTTTAACACTCCTGACAGTGCATTTATCTTTAACTAGCTAGCTAACCTGCTATTTAAACTGTTCAAATACTTATTTTTACAGTTTTAAAAATTACAATAGTAATATCTCTTTCTTCTGACGATGCAAATAATATTGGAATGGATGAAGTAAAAATTGGGATTCTCTTCTCCTAGTTGCCAGGGATAAATCTATTTACAATGTAGGGTGTATTCTTCCAAGTCTTTTTCAGTGGATACTGAAAATATCAGAATAATGGACACTCTATAATGGTAGAAAAAAATTGAAAACTATACCTTTTATTGTGGTTTTTTAAAAAGCACCTGTCATAAATTCTACTGTCTTAACCATTTGCAAATACCCAGTTTAATGGTGTTAAGGATAATGTATTTACATTGTTGTGAAACTGTGCACCCTCTAAACAACCTCAGCCCTCCTCCTTCCCCTAAACCCTGGAAACCCCATTCTAGTTTCTAAATCTATGAATTTGACTCGTGTAACTGCCTCATATGATCACTCAGAATTTGTCCTGTGACTCACTATGTCACTTAACATAACTTGTAAGGTTCATCCACATTCTAACATCTGGCAGAATTTCCTTCTTTTTTAAGTTTGCACACAGGGTGTCCCCAAAGTTGCCCATACACAGAGAAAATGAGAAACTGTAGCTAAATGTGCCTTTATTGACAAAATATTCATTACAAAATTTTACAAAATATTCTGTATGTGTTGGCCACCTCTTTGCAAAGGGTATTTAGGTCTTTACTCATTTTTTAATCTGGTTATTTGATTCTTTTATTGTTGAATTAAAAGAATTCTTTATATATTTTGGATATTAACCCCTTATCAGGGGGATATATGATTTGAAAATATTTTCTCCCATTCTGTAGGTTGCTTTTCCATTCTGTTGGTTATATTTTTTGATGCATAAAAGTTTTTAAGTTTGGTATAGTCCCGTTTGCCTATATTTTTTATCGTTTGAGATTCATTGAGGGTACAAAGAAGTGGTTACACTGATTGCATTTGTTAGATAAAGTCCCTCTTATACTTGTGTCCCACTCCCAAGCGGTGTGCCATACACCGTGTTTCCCAACCCCTTCCCTCCTGCCCTCTCCCCACTTGCTCATTCCCCTCCCCGTCACTTGTATTAGATCATCTACTGCCTTCATATTAGACTTGAGTACATTGGACTCTTGCTTCTCCATTCTTGGGATACTTTACTAAGAAGAATATTTTCCACCTCCATCCATGTTAATACAAAAGGTGCAAAGTCTCCATCTTTTTTAATGGCTGAATCGTATTCCATGGTAAACATATACCACAGCTTGTTAATCCATTCCTGGGTTGGTGGGCAGTTAGGTTGTTTCCACATTTTGGCGATTGTAAATTGAGCTGCAATAAACAGTCTAGTGCAAATGTTCTTATGATAAAAGGATTTTTTTTCTTCTGTGTAGATGCCCAGTAATGGGATTGCAGGATCAAATGGGAGGTCTAATTTGAGTTCTTTGAGGATTCTCCATACTTCCTTCCAAAAAGGTTGTGTTAGTTTGCAGTCCCACCACCAGCAATGTAAAAGTGTTTCCTTCTCTCCACATCTACGCCAGCATCTGCAGCTTTGAGACTTTGTGATGGGGGCCATTCTCACTGTGGTTAGCTGATATCTCAGGGTGGTTTTGATTTGCATTTCTCTGATGATTAGGGACCATGAGCATTTTTCACATGTTTGTTAGCCATTTGTCTCTCTTCTTTAGAGAAGGTTCTATTCACGTCTTTTGCCCAGTGATGTATGGGATTGTTAGGTCTTTTTTTATTGCTTTGAGTTCTCTGTAGAGCCTTGTTACCAAGCTTTTGTCTAATTCATAATATGCCAGTATCTTTTCTCATTTTGATGATTGTCTATTTATTCTGGTTGTTGTTTCCTTAGCTGTACAGAAGCTTTTCAGTTTAATTAAATCCCACGTGTTTACTTTTGTTGTTGTTGCAATTGCCATGGAAGTCTTCTTCGTAAAATCTTTCCCCAAACTAATATCTTCAAGTGTTTTCCCCACACTTTCTTTGCCTTAGGTTTAAATCTTTTACCCATCTTGAATCAATTTTTGTAAGTGGTGAGAGGCGTGGGTCCAGTTTTAGTCTTTTACGTGTGGTTATCCAGTTCGCCCAGAACCATTTATTGAATAGGGATTCTTTACCCCAGTGTATGTTCTTGTTTGGTTTATCAAAGATCAGGTGGCTATAAGATGCTAGTTTCATCTCATGGTTTTCTATTCTGTTCCAAATGTCAATGTCTCTATTTTTGTGCCAATAACATGCTGTTTTGATCACTATGGCCTTATAGTCTAGCCTAAAGTCTGATAGGGAGATACCCCCAGCTTTGTTTTTATTAGTAAGAATTGCCTTGGCTATATGGGGTTTTTTTCTGGTTCCATACAAAATGAAGAATTATTTTTGCCAAATTTGAAAGTATGATGATGATATTTTAATGGGAATTGCATTGAATCTGTAGATTGCTTTGGGAAGTATAGACATTTTAACAATGTTGAGTATGTTAAGACATGTTAAGACATGATGGGAAAAAGAATCAATGATAGAGTATGTTAGGACATGATGGGAACCGCAGGAAAAAAGAAAAGGCAGAGCATGGAGAATTAGGACGGTGGTGGGAATATGGGCTGCAACTTTGGATAGGATGGGTGAAATTAAAACTTCCTTGAGAAGGTGGCCTTGTCCATGTTCCTTGAAAATCAGAGCCCTGAGGTGAGGCATAGGTGCTAATGCTTCCTTGGGAGGTGTGATCCCAGGGCAGCAGGGGAGGCCAGGAGAGGAGGCAGGAAGCCGGGGCAGCCCAGGCAGGCTAGCTGAGGCATCCCCACACTGACCACTGCACCAGGTGCTGAGTCGTGAGGGACAAACCATGCCCAGGAATGGTCCACTGGAGCAAGAAAGAGAAGAAAGGTGTCTGCCAGCTCTCTCCTCCTGCCACTAGTCACAGGTGGTGGCACAGGAGTTTGTCCCCTGTGTTCTGGATTATGTCACTTGGACGCTTTGGCACTTACTATGGAAACCAGTTCCCATGCCCTCCAACTTGGTGCTTCAACTATGTCCAGAAAGGGAGGGAGAATCTAAGACTCCAGACATATGCTGAGCAGCCTGAGGCAGTGAGTTCCCCCTGGCCAGGGGAAGTCAGTGTCCAGGGTGGCGGAAGATAAGCCAGTGGCCAAGGGTCTGGGGAACCAGTGAGGCTAAGAGACTGGAAAGAAGCATGGAAGGGTGGACTGATGCAAACCTTCTCCTTCAATAGCTGTGTATTATTATATGGAATAGATTCTAACTGTTACAACACTCGGCTCTTGAAAGAGTTTAGGTTATCTCTGATTGTTCTCTGCAATAAATAGTGTCAAATGCACTTGTCCACAGACGCTTGTGAACCTGCCTGAATTTCTTTTCTTTTCTTTTTTTTTTTTAGATACAAAGTCTCACTTTGTCACCCTCAGTAGAGTGCCATGGTGTCACAGCTCACGGCAACCTCCAACTCCTGGGTTTAGGCGATTCTGTTGCCTCAGTCTTCCGAGTACCTGGGACTATAGACACTCACCACAAATCCCAGCTATTTTTTTGTTGCACTTTGGCCGGGACCAGATTCAAATCCACTACCCTCAGTATATGGGGCTGGTGCCCTACTCACTGAGCCAAAGGTGCCACCACTGCCTGAGCATTTCTATTGCTAGATCCCTAGAGGGAGAACTTCTGGATTCACAGCATCTGTGTAACTAGTTTTTATTTATTTATTTATTTATTTATTTTTTGAGACAAAGCCTCAAGCTGTTGCCCTGGGTGGAGTACTGTGGCATCACAGCTCACAGCAACCTCCAATTCCTGGGCTCAAGCAAGTCTCCTGCCTCTGCCTCCCAAGTAGTTTGGACTACAGGCACCCGCCACAACGTCCGGCTATTTCTTGGTTGCAGCTGTCATTGTTTGGCGGGCCCAGGCTGGATTTGAACCCACCAGCTCAGGTGTACGTGGCTGGTGCCTTAGCCAGTTAAGCCACAGGTGCCGAGCCTCCCTTCATATGTTTTTCTCAATTTCCTATTTTTTGCTAAGATCTCACATTTAATACTTGCGATTATTTAAAGTTTTCATTGAAGTTTGCCCATTCATTTTATTCTTTGTCCTTAAGGGGTTAAAAAAATACATTTTCCTTTGAATGGAATTTTGTTTATATAACATTATATTTAATTTAAGTTTTCCATTTTTTAAATAATTATAATTTCACTTATTTCATTATAATTCAATGGTTGTTTTAGAACACTATATTTTTTATCAGATTTTCAAAGTAGATAGTTTTTAAAGTTATAATCTATACACTGAATATATTAACTAATATTTAATCTATAACTGAATATAATAACTATGCTATGTATTTTTCCCACAATGAGGTATTTTTTGTAGTCAAGTGCTCAAAAGAGTTTGATAAATTAACCATGAACTTTGCATTATGTAATGAAATCACAAAAAACAAAAACTGTTTTATAAAGCACTTTAGGGCCAATCTTAAAAAAACATATAAATTCATCAGAATTTGATTGTCCTGAAAAGAGGTATATAATAATAAATTTATAGATATGAGAATATGATTAATTGATGATCTCTAAGCTACATGGTAGCCTGACTTGTTGGATAGGGAAATCTCCCTTTCTGTAAATGACAGAAATGCACCTTGCTCCTAACACTTGGAAAGTTTGAACAGAAAGTGCCATCTGTGCCCTCAGGTGTTTGCTGCAGTAGTAGAGTCATCAACTCAGATCTAAAATTGGTACAGAGAAGACTGTCAGGTTCGTCAATCATGAGACTACAGATATCTAACATTAATTCATCTCCTGGAGTCCAGCTGAACATTCTCTACTGCAGAGACTCAGCTTTAATGTGAGTATAAAATAGACCAGATTTTAATGGAAGCACACAGAAAAAATGGCTAGCACTTGCAGAGTTATTTTTAAACCAATTTAATTAGAAAACCAAAATATGCAAATTTGATCAAGTTTTGGGCCCCTGAAGGAAACCCTGTTTGTGAGGTTTTTCAAAGTTTTAGTGAATAAGTTTTATATTCGATGCCAGTCATGAAAATGTGATGCCAACTTATTGTTTACATCTTGATTTTTATATACTTATTATCCATTATTTTTCTGTTAATAAAATTTTGATATAAATTCGTGTGGCAAGTTCTTGATCAAGTTTCAATAAGATTCTGATTTTTCAAAAAATAACTCAAATTGTATGTTTTATAAAAAGATTCTTGTTGGAACAGTCATAATTCTTGTATGAGTAATTGTAGTGTGTCATTTTATTGGATTAACTCTGTCTGGTTGGCAGTATTTAGACAAAAGGGACATAACCAAACTTAGCTAGGGCAAAGGTACTTATTTTTTATTGAACAAAAAGTAGAATGATTAAATAATACTTAGAATTTGCTTAATATTTTCTTTATTGGATGAACAATCAGATATCTAAGAAATAGTGAAACACACCTATTGTAAATTTTTGCAAGAGTGAAGAACTAAATGTACATATTTAATTTTTGTAAGTATATAATTTCTTCTTTCTAAGGGATGTAGGGCCATTTACAGTAACTCTTTACATTAATCAGTATTCCATTATGTATTGGCCAGAGTCTAGCATATTTTATTTAATACACACACACACACACACACACACATACACACACATATATATATAGAGAGAGAGTTGTTTAAAGTCAGAAAGTGATTAGAGACAATTTTGAAACTTGAACTTTAAAAAGGAAATTTTAGAGGTGTTTAGCAACTTAAATCACAGAGGTGAGATGAGTAAAACACAAGAATTAATTCATTAATTTATTAATTGTCTTAGGAATAATCATGGTGAAACTCAATGGCAGATAGCAGAAAATAAAGAGTTAAAAATAATAAGTTAAATACATTGAAAAAGGAAACAATTCAAAGGTTAAGTATTACCATTTGAAAACCCTTACAGCATCTCTAATCCTTAAGAAGAGAAACTTGAAATTCCATTATTTTGGATGACTAAATAGCAAAGCATTAAGTAGTAAAGGTAAACTTGACTTTGGAAGTTAAAGGCCAGCTGCCAGTCTGGCACATTCTACATCACTCGCTGTGCTAAGATAACTTGTATGGTGTTAGTTTGAAGTATCATTTAGTTAAGGAAAGTGTTCCTCATTTACTAAAAGTAGAAATGTTAAAGGTAGGCTGATCCATTTATCAGATAATAATTAGAAGATATTTACATACACAAATCACTAGTACTTTAAATAAAAATATATTAAGGGGGAGGGTTATTAAAATAAAAAGGGAATTAAAATTATATACATATAATATGTACAAAATACTATTAAGTGTATCTAATTATTCATTATAGTAACATGAACCGAAAATGAATAAGCATTTTTATTTCCGTGTTATATACGAAAGCAAATCATATTTGGAGTGTTATTTACACAATAAACAAAAAAAAAATCCAGCAGTTGTTCTGGATGAAAATGTTAGACCATCTATTGATAGGCTGAGGGTAAAAGTAAAGAAATAAAAGTAAGAAGAAATAGATAGGAATCTGAAAACCAATTTACTTTCATAAACTCAACTAAAAATGGTCTTGACCTAACTCCTTTTATCACATTTTTCAATAATAAGAACAAAAAGTCTATATGCAATCAGAAAACAAAAATAAAAATAAAACTAACAATAAGCCAACAAATAAAATAATGTAGGATGTTCAATTTCTATGTGTAACAGAATACAATAAATACCAATAAATGTTTTAACTCTTAATTTCTAACTCTTAAGATTTTTATGTATAAATAAAATTTTCTTTAACTATACAAATAATTAAAAAATATCTAACATATATGAGTACAGAAAACAAAATAGTACTTTCAAGACCTTTATGTTAATATGGCTATGAAAACTAAGATATTTCAAGAACTGAATCAGAATGAGTAATTCAAGAAAGAAGAATTAGATGTGCAAGTACTAACAATTCAACGTGAAGTTATTATCATAGTATTTCGTACGGCAATACGTGTGGCAGTAAAATATAGTTTTTAAAATGTGATTTGCAAAATAAGAACCAGGTAAAAAAGAAAAGTTTGTGTGCTTTTTAATAATCATTATATAGGTCATAATATTCTTTTATTAGAGCCATGTTTTTATAAAAATAAATAAGAAAAACAGGAAAATCATGCAAATTCATAATTCCTTTAAAACCTGTGGCTCAGTGAGTAGAGCACCAGCTCCAAATACCGAGGTTGGCAGGTTCAAACCCTTCCCCCACTGAAATGCAACAAGAAAAAAAAAATAGCTGGGCGTTGTGGCAGGCACCTGTAGTCCCAGCTGTTTGGGAGGCAAGAGAATCGCCTAAACCCAAGAGTTGGAGATTGCTCTAGGCTGTGATGCCATGGCACTCTACCAAGGGCAACAAAGTGAGACTCTGTCTCTAAAAAAACAAAAAATAAATAAATTAAATTAAAAAATAAAACAATTCATATAAGAATATCAGACAAAAGCATAAGTTAGTGGCCAGGTGCAATGGCTAATGCCTGTAATCCTAGCACTTTGGGAAGCCAAGGCAGGGAGATTGCCTGAGCTCCCACGTTCAAGATCAGCCTGAGCCAGAGTGAGACCTTGTCTTTAAAAATAGCCGGGTGTTGTGGTGGGTGCCTATAGTTCCAGCTACTTGGAAGACTGAGGCCAGAGAATTGCTTAAACCCAAGAGTTTGAGATTGCTGTGAGCTGTGACAACACAGCACTCTATCGAGGGCAACGTAGTGCGACTCTGTCTCAGAAGAAAAAAAAGCATAAATTATAGTATTTCTTTATAGCAAAATTAAAAATTAAGTTTATTTTTTATGCTTTTAATATTTTTAAATTTCCTTAACAAGTATTTTATTTTCAGTAAGCCATTCAGTAAATTCAATTAAAAATAGAAACAATGAAAGATGAACTCGAACTAGGTTCCCATATATCTTAAATGAGAGTTTGAAAACTGCATTTTATTACACAGTACATCAAGCAATTATACATTCTTGAAAAGGAGGATTATTTGATCATAGATTTAAGACGAAAAATCTCTCCACAGCATAAGCATGTAGTTGTGAAACATGAAAACTATCCAGAAGATTTGAAAAATCCAGGTAAAACTTATTGTAGCCTTGGCATGTGGCCCTAGTGATATAAATAGAATTACCAGGTTGATATTGCAAGGAGGTGAAGAAGTGGAATTGTCGGAAATTAGCACTCGATTGTATAAGAGTTGAAGGGTGAGTGAGAGGTCAAACATGACTTGAAGGTTTTGATTCCTGTGACAGGATGGTGATGATATTAACAAAGATGGGAGCAGGAGAGAAACAGGAAGATCAAAGCTGGGGAGAGGAAATACTTAAAATGCAACAATATAATCTGTCACTAGATCTATCTGACTGTTGAATAAAATGAAATCTGAAGACTGTTAATACAGATTAAATGAATATTTTAAAGTTGCTTTGACAATTTGGAGAAAAAGTAGAAATAATTACTTGAAGTCTGTTTCAAGTTCTAGAAATATAAGAATCTAAGAATATATATATTTATTTATTTATTATTATTGTTTGGGATTCATTGAGGGTACAAAGAATTAGATTACACTGATTGTGGTTGTAGGTAAAGTCCCTCTTGTAAATGTGTCTGCCCCCAAAGGTGTGACATACACTGTGACCCCCATTCCCCTCCCTCCTACCTTCTCCCCTCCCTCATTCCCCTGTCCCCCATCTTGTACTAGCTCATTTACCTACTGCCTTCATATTAGAATTGAGTGCATTGGATTCCTGCTTCTCCATTCTTGTTTTACTACAAAGAATGTGCTCCACCTCCATCCAGGTTAATATAAAAGATGTAAAGTCTATATCTTTTTTAATGACTGAATAGTTTTCCATGGTATACATATACCACAGTTTGGTCATCCATTCCTGGATTGGTGGGCATTTAGGCTGTGTCCATGTTTTGGTGATCGTAAATTAAACTGCAATAAACAGTCTAGTGCAAATGTCCTTATTTCTTAAGAAGAAAATGATTTTTTCTTCTTCCAGATAGATGCCTAGTAATGGGATTGCAGGATCAAATGGGAGGTCGAATTTGAATTCTTTAAGGAGTCTCCATACCTCCTTTCACAAAGGTTGTATTATTTTGCAGTCCCACCAGCAACGTAAAAGTGTCCCCTTCTCTCCACATCTGCGCCAGCATCTGCAGCTTTGAGACTGTGTGTTTGGGCTATTCTCACTGGGGTTAGGTGATATCTCAGGGTGGTTTTGATTTGCATTCTTCTGATGATCAGGGATGATGAACATTTTTTTCAAAAGTTTCTTAGCCATTCGTCTGTCTTCATCAGAGAAGGTTCTTTTCATATCTCTTGCCCAGAGGTACATGGGATTGTTTACTCTTTCTGTTGATTAGTTTGAGTTCTTTATAGATTCTGGTTATCAGCCCTTTATGAGACTGATGCCCTGCGAATATCTTTTCCCATTCTGAAGGTTACCTGTTTGCTTTACTTGTTGTGTCTTTAGCTGTGCAAAAGTTTTACAGCTTAATTAAGTCCCATTTGTTATTTTTATTGTTGTTGCGATGGCCACTGTAATCTGTCTTTAAAATCTTTCCCCAGTGCAACATCATCAAGAGTTTTCCCCATACTTTCGTCCAAGATTTTTACTGTTTCATACCTTAGATTTAAGTCTCTTATCCATCTTGAGTCAATTTTTGCAAGGGTAAAGTATGTGTGGATGATTTTCAGTCTTTTACATGTGGTTATTCAGTTCTTCCAGCCCCATTTGTTGAATAGGAATTTTTCCCCCACTGTATGGTTTTGTTTGGTTTATCAAAGATCAGATGGCAAGTAGACTGGTTTCATCTCTTCGTTTTCTATTCTGTTCCATATGTCTATGTCTCTTTTTACTACATGAGCTATCGTGTTTTCTACTATATGTTATGTTTTAAAAAAGATTGCATTTCTTTCCTGACTAGGAGAATCAACAGTGTAGTATTTACTTAAAAGTGGAATTGTTATCTATAATAATGTGGTTTTCACAAGGAAAATCTCATGCTAGCTGTGTTATTATTGGTCTTAATTATAAACACACATTTTAAAACCTCAAGACTGCTGCTATTCTTAGAAAACAATTTGGAAAATCATTACATAACAGAAAGTTGTATGTATTTAAACATACAAAATGGATCATGATAATTACCAAAGTTTTACACATAATATATCACTGCACTAGGCACAGGCAAAAAAGTTAACCCAGACCTCTCTGATTTCCTTTTCAAATAAGAATTATATAGATAAACCAAATGTGCAGGTATTTGGTGAGAGTTAAATTTAAGATTGAGTAAATCTTGAAAAAAGAAATCAGAAAAATTATCATGAACAAACTGAGAAGGGTAAAGAATCTGTTAAATTCTAGAATGACCTCAGGAATAATTCTATGAAGAGGAAGCATTTTAGGGAAAGTTGCATAGATTTAATGCTTAGCAGCTTTACTAAGAGTTGATCCTCAATTGTTATTTATAGTGATGATTATTATACAACCTCTTGTTTTCTCACTAGTTTAAAAGCCAATGACTCAGAAATAAAAAGGGCATTATAATTCTATATTTTAATATGTACACAAGTCTGAAAGTTAAAAAAAATTTAATTGTCTAACCAACCAAAAATCTGTCTAACCAACCAAACATCTTTCATAAGTGTTTTACTTGTGGTTAAATGTGAAATTGAGGCAAAATATTAACCAAAGATACATAATATAAGATGCCATTTTATTTTAAAATAAGAAAGTTTCAATTTTTCTCATGAGATTAAAATATATTCATTAATATTTTGTATATGAGTCTATATGTAATTAAAATGTGATACGTAGGTGATTGATGATCATAAAAAATATCCTGAGTGAATAAGTGAATTTAAGAAATGAAGAGATTATATTATGTTAAACTTTGGGCTTTAGTGCATGGCATTTTTTTCTAAGGTTTTAAAACTGATAATTCAAATGTCGCAAATATCAACAAATTTTTGTAATTACTGAATTCCTTCAGCATTAGAGGCAGACTGATGAATGGAAATGTTATTCTTATTAACATTATTCTTTTAGAGCACATTCAGATGTGAAATGTGGCCAATAATATAAATCCTTATATTCACTAGAAAAATAAAGTTAAATTCACTTACCTAAAAATTTTATTTATTTCTTCATTTTTAAACTTAAGGAAATTCAAAGCGATTTCATCATATTTTATCCCCATAATTCTAAATAGTAGTGCAAAATTCATTCTAGGTACTCATAAGGGTTATTGTGAACAAACATAGGCTATAATATGTTTTATGATAAATTATATGTTTTTTTAAAGAGAAAATTTATCACTCAAATGTCATCTTATTGATTCCTCTCTCTAGTTTTATAAGGTAATGAGGAATTGGACAGATAAATATTTAAAGAAAAGATGACTTCATTGACAGGTACCTTCCTCCAGTATCCTTCCTTATCCATATTGTGTGTGTGAAAAAAAAATGCAAACTTTTAATTAATGCAACTTATTGCTTTTATTTTAAAATCAATAAAAAAAATCATTGTTATGGAACAATACTTCTCCCAGTCCCATACAAATACATTTCATTTCCTGATTTTCTGTATGTTTTATGTATGCTAAACATTATATAAGCATAGTTGCTTTCTAAAATTTCTCTGAAAGTAAAATTTTTCATGGAGTACTTGAAAAATTTAGAAAAAAAAGTAAAACAAAACTGACAACCAAAACCAAAGCAAACAGAAAAAACATACAAAAAAAAGAGAAAATAAAATGCAAAGAAAATTTTTTGCAAAGAGCAAAACCAAGTATTGTTCTCCTATATGAGGAGCAGGTATTCTGCTAATTTGATGGCAAGAGCAACTAAAGTGGGTGGGGAACTGGATCTCAGAAGGCCTGGCCAGCTTCATAGCACACCTGAAGAAGTAGAGTCCTAAGCATCTCAGAATTACAGTATGTAAAATAGGGTAACACGGAAATGACAAATCTACATATATCTAAGGCCCTGCCTTGTATCCCTTTCAGTAACTTGGATAGACTCGAGAGACCTTCTCTGACATTATGCTGTACTCAAGATAAATTCTTGGCATGATCTGAGTACAGAAATAGAATGCTGTGGGACCAGGGAGGAAATTCTGCACTATTTCTGTAATTTGGTGTCTAGAATCAGTCATTTTATTTTTGGAAACATTAGGTAACATTTCTTGCACATATGAAATGTGAGGTTACAATTCTTCTTTCCATTTAAGAATTAGAATAATAACATAGTTAGATTATCGTCTCTGAACAAGAAGGATAATGAATAAATAGAAAATGTTAAATAAAATGAAACCCCCCCATTCATTTTAAACAATAACAAACCCATTGAATTTACTAAAATTAGCAATGAATTTCCAAATAAATGTGCACTAGATTATTCATTCAGTAAACAGTTTTTTTATTTAGTGCCTGAAAACTCCATCAGTACACACAGCATATCCTGTCTTGAGAAGTAAAGAGTCCCATCTTATAACCTCCTGGAACTGTGCAATTACTAGAGAACCTAGCAATCGCCTTCTCTGAACTACAGCTTGCTAAATGAGGTTGGCTTTCCTTGGTAGCTGTGGCTATTGTTAATTTTTTTTTATTAAATCATAACTGTATACGTTAATGCAATTATGGGGTACAATGTGCTGATTTATATACAATTTGAAATGCGTACATCAAACCGGTTAACATAGCCTTCACCTCACTTAATTATTGTGTTAAGACATTTATACTCTACCCTTAATAGATTTGACATGTACCTTTGCAATATGCACCATAGGTGTGGTCCCACCAATTACCCTCTGTCCATCCAACCTTCACCCTCCCTTCTCCTCCCCCTCCTCTTCTCTCCTTCATCGTGGGCTATAGTTGTGTTTTATCTTTCATATGAAAGTGTGGGTGATTATATATTGGTTTCATAATAGTACTGAGTACATTGGATACTTTTTCTTCCATTCTATAGATATTTTACTAAGAAGAATATGTTCCAGGTCCATCCATGTAAACATAAAAGAGGTAATGTCTCCATCTTTTTTTAATGCTGCATAGTATTCCATGGTATACATAAACCACAATTTATTAATCCTTTCATGGGTGAATGGGCACTTTAGCTTCTTCCATGACTTGGCAATTATTAAATGGGCTGCAATAAATATCTTGGTGCAAATATTTTTGTTGTAAAGTGATTTTTGGTCTTCTGGATATACACCTAGTAGAGAAATTGCAGGATCAAACAGCAGGTCTACTTTTAGATCCCTAAGTGTTCTCCAAACTTCTTTCCAAAAGAAACGTATTAGCTTGCATTCCCACTACTAGTTCAGAAGTGTTCCCTTTTCTCCACATCCATGCCAACATCTATAGTTTTACATTGCTGGGATCAGTTCAAACTAAAAAGCTTCTGCATAGCCAAGAACATAGTAAGTAAAGCAAGCTGACAGACCTCAGAATGGGAGAAGATATTTGCAGGTTATGTTTCTGACCAAGGTTTGATAACCAGAATCTACAAAGAACTCAAAGTTATTAATAAGAAAAGAACAAGTGATCCCATTTCATTGTGGCAAGAGACTTGAACAGAAGCTTCTATGAAGAAGATAGGTACATTGCCTACAGATATATGAAAAGATGCTCATCATCTTTAATCATCAGAGAAATGCAAATCAAAACCACTTTGAGATATCATCTAACTCCAGTAAGAGTAGACCACATCACAAAATCCCAAATCTATTGTTAATATTCATAGTGTCCTCTCTGACATGCTAAGTCTTGATTATTTATAACCATATTAGTGGTCTAAAGAAAAGAAAAAGAGAAAGAGCAGGAAAATAGCCACTTCTCACTGACAACTAAACTAGGTTCATTTTCCACTGCAAATTTTTTTATAAGTATGGAAGATAGCAGACATTAAGTCTGCCTAAATGTCATTTTATTTCCCTAACCCTGAATATTATTAAATATACAAAGAGATGTATTTGTCTTTGCTACCCACTGTGGGCAGAATAATCCACTGAAAGTAACTGATTTGTATAAAAGGTTCAGATATCTATACAGAAATATTTGACCTATGACATCAAGAAAGTCTTGTTAAGACATATATTTTACTCCTTTTATTTTGTAGCTCACTCCAGAGTTTCCTTAGGAACCAATTTTGAGAAGGGCATCAGGTTCAGATTCATGACTCTCCCTGAGGATTCCAAAGCCAAAAAGCTTTATTGTTTTATTGATGCTGGCAGAAAAGGAGGCTGCAGTATGTAATGATTCACCACCAAATCGTTATGAAAAAGCTAACTCTTTTTCTAATTTCTAAATTAAGAGAAAAAAACACATCTAATCTACTCTATAAGAAATTTTTGTTATTGAGATTTCTATTGCATCCAACCTTCAATAAAAACTACACTATTTCCCTAGGATACATTTCTATATTGACACAGACATTTAATTCTATTTTCATTTAAATGTTTTTGTCTTTAAATTATTGTTAAAATAGAATTTTCTTTTCTTTTCTTTTTTAGTTCTTAGAATGCTATCAGTAGACCTTAATCCTGCAATTATGTCTTCTCAAACATATATTGAGCATGACTCTATAGTGGTTATTCTAAGTGGTTATTAAGTAGTGGATATGATCACAAGGATGACAAAAACAAATGTTTATGGTCTACTGTGAAATAAAGGGAAAAAATGGAAAAATGGAATAAAAGTAATTATTTAAAAGTTCAGAAAGTACTAGTAAAGTAATCAGAGGTTGGCCTAAGTTTTAGATGCATTATGATTATTAGATGTTATAGTCTGTATGCAGTATAACTGTTTGAAAACATTAACCAATCATTATTCACAAACAGCATACTCATTATAACAGATAAACTATGGTACAGAAAGGTTAACTGTATTATAGAAAGTCATAAACATAATAAATGACATTGTTATACGAATAGCATGAGCAGAGGACTATGAAGATAAAAGCAAAGAATGCCTTTCTGTTCTGAGAGATCATTGAAGGCTTCAAAGTGAAAACAACTTTTGTTGTAAAAATATTTGAGAAATAGAAGTTCATATTTGAATCAGATTGGAATAACATAGACCTGGACTTGTTCCTTTATACACCTGTGCAGCCTCGGTCAATTTACTTTACCCCTCTAAGCTTTGATTGCTCCTTTGTAAACCGAGCTAAACATACCACATATTTCATAAAGTTTTTGTGAGGATCAAACAGAGAATTACTTAGCATAATTCCAGGCCTAGAGGTAAAACAACAGAATACTAAAAAATGAATACTAATTATTGCAAATGATAAAAAAGATGTAGGTAAGACAAAAAAGGCGAAATGAAAAATGTTTCAGGAATACATTGGTAGACAGTGGGCGAAAGTGGTAGCATGATGAGAGGAAAAGCAATGGTTTTTAGAAATGAAGAAGCTGTGACACCTGATTGAATGCATTTTTTATAACTATAATTATTAACAAATAATTAAAACCTACCAGGATATTTTGAAAATAATAATAGAATTCAAGAGTAAAAATTCAACCTAACTGTATTAAAAATATATAGTAAAGATTTAAAAATAGATATCCAGCTTGGTAAACATTTATGAAATTATTCATATACCAGCATCAAACAAATATATAGATATACATAAGGATAATAACTGGATATCTAAGTGTCCAAGAAAGAATTTGCAGATAAGAAAAGGGAAATACCTAAATGATGTAATTAGAAATGCCAGTGTGATTGTGAACAGCTTAAACTGATTGATGATTGATAGGTAGATTAAATATAGACAAATAGATAATTGTAGATAATTGCATATCCATGGATTAATGTATATGCATATGTTCTCTCTGTGTCCACTGAGAATTCCTGGTGTTAATAGTACTCTAGTAGTAATTCTCCAATTAAAAGGAAAAAAGCACTAAGGTTCCATGTAGAGATAATGTTTGAATCTAGTGCTAAGCTAAAAAGAAAACATCTTGAGTGCTAGAATTTAAGAAAGTTGTCATACGAGAATGGCAGGATGAAAAACAGATATGGGATCAATTAACCTAATGACCAAATAATTTGAACAATAAAATAATGAGAGTTTGGAAAATAGCTTATGTAGTAAAATATCTATGAGTAAACATTGGCACAAATAAATATTGAATGAACAAATAAATGAGAAAGAAGGACGAGCTATTCCTTACAGAAGAATTAAAATTTTTAGGAGGAAAGAGGAAAAGAGAAAACCACTCTTTGGCTAATACCGGAGCAATAACTGTCAATAAAATCTATCATGATTGTTAAGATGAATGAGGAATTTGAAAGTAAACAGGGCATTTGTTTAGTCTCAACATATCTACTTCAAGATAGATATTAATTACAGAAGGAAATTTGGTAAATTTAAAATGGATAAACCCTGGCTGATACCAAGTTAAGCAAGCCATCAAAGCTAACATCGTAATTCATGAAATACATTGACATCATGAAGTTTCTGAAATTGAGCACTAAGAAAACCAAAATATCATTTTTATGATATTTTTTTCCTCCAAGAATGCACAATCTCCTTTTAATACTGAGAAAACAGAAATGAAACCCAAATGGAGTGACATTTTCTAATTAACCGACCAGTTCTTTTTAAGGTAGTAATGTCATGAAAAAAAAAAAAAAATTGAAGGTCTGGCAGCTGTGAAGGAAAAATAAAACCCAAGGAGAAGTAGTAACTAAATGAGTTGTGGGATCCTATAACAGAAAAAAGAACATTAGTGGGAAACGTGTTAAAACCTGAACAAGGTATGCAGCTTAGTTATTCATTTTGTGCCAAATTTAATTCTCTGCTATTAACATTTTCCTATGGCTATGTAAGATATTAACAGGGAAAGTTTGGTGAAAGAAATATTTTTAAAAACTTTACATTTTCATAACATTTTCTGTAAGTTTAAAGTATAATAAAATTTAAAATTCGAAGAAAAATCTACCCAAGAGATTTTATTACAACCAGTGTTTGGGGGGTTTTGCTCTATGTGTCAAAGTATAAAAATACAAGCTTGGCAAAGTGGGCAAGAACATGATCATGAGTTCTCTGCTAAGTTAGGCCAAGCCGTATAAAGTAGATCTCAAGTGAGGAAATATATGTGTCACTTTTACATTTTACAAAGAATATTCTCTTAAAAAATAAAGAAGAGTTTGGCAGTTACCCTGAGTTGAGGAGATGGAGCTGAGAGTTCCAGGAGATTTAGATACTTGGAGTTTATAGCACCGAGGACTGCATAAAAAGAGACCGAGCTCACATAAAACTTACAGAGCTCTACAAATGGTCTCCCTCAAAGAGCAAAACACTGGTCTGCATATACACATGAGAAAAGTGAGGCAGGGGAAACTAGACCAAAGAATTACAGGAAATAGTACCTGCTGTTCACAAAGGGCAAGGAACAGTGTGTATTCCTGATACCAGAATTTCTTCTTCAGTAGGTCCTTGGTCTGGGGGATTGGAAGAATGAATCCACAGACCACAGATCAGTAGTAAGACAGAATTTATTTTACAGAAAATCATACAGAGAAAGCACCAGAGCTTCTGGCAGAGGGAAAAATCTCAGGTCAGACAAATGAATAGATACAATCCCTTCAGTTGCTAGGCCTAGGAAACTTACATGAGATTGACTAGACCCGGGAAATTTGGGGTTCCCCTTCAGCCACGGTGCAAGGGGAGGGAGACACAGGCCATGTGGAGACACCACGGTGTTCCCTGAACTGGCAACCTGGAGGCCCAGCCCCCCACCCCAGCAGCTGTGCTGCCCCCAAACCCTCCAACCCGCTGGTTGTTCTGCCGGCTGCTGCTGATGCACCAACACTCCCAGCGGGTAGACGGCAGGGCCTCCCCTCAGCTCAGGTTAGGTTGGCTGTGGTTCCACCCTACCTGTATCATTCCCACCACTGAGATAGGAAAAGTCCGTAATTCATGAGGCAAAAAGTTAAAAACTCAGAAGGCCACTGTTTACCCAATGAGAAATAATTAGCTGCCTTGACACTGCTTTACAGCTGCCTTACCAATCATAAGATCAAGACGTAAAAGGAACAAGCTATCGCCAAGGTACTTAACTGAATTCCAGAAAAAAAGACCAATAATATTTACAGGCATAAAAAATGTATCCACCACACACTATGAAAATTTTGCAGTTTTTGGCATGGAATCAAATATTACCTGGAACCTAAAGAAATAAGAAAAATTCGTTGCTTATAAGGAAAATAATTGAAAGCAATGCAGAAATAACACAGTGGTTAGAATTAGAGGAAAAGTATGTTTTAAAAGTTATTATAACCTTAATCCATATGTTCAAAAGAATTTGAAAATATGATGTCCCCAAATTAAGCTTAAATAATAAATATTGAATTAATATCAAAATAATAAGTAAGAATGAATGGTGGTATATATTAAGTTCATATGTAGGAAGTCTCAATGCAATTAAGAAATTATTCTTAGCAATTTTAGATTTAATAGACTCCCTGCCGTTCTCTCTGATGAAGAATCTGACCAAAGATTTTCCCTTCCTTTTTTAAGTTGGCTGTTTGATTTCTTATTATTGAATTCAGGAGATCCTTATATGTTATGCATAAAATTTCTTTACATGTCTATATAATACAATACTACTCAACAATAAAAAGTAAATAACTAACTAAAAAGAATGTAAGTAACTGCTGAGATATCTGAAGAAGAATTCACATTAAAATATGCAAAGTGGTGAAAAGCATACAAAAGACTATATACATGTCTTAAAATAAAAACTAATATATAGTGACAGAATGCCATTTATATAGACCAGGAAAGAAGGTATATAGTGAATGGCTCTCTGTTCTTAAAGATTTAATACAGATGTAGCACACATCACTTCTGCTCACATTTCTTTTCCCAAGCAAGTTATATATTGCATCCAATGTTAAGAGCCAGGAGAGCCTAACCATGTGCTCATAAATGTGGATAATCAAAATACTTGTCATTAACATGGCTCGGCACCTGTGGCTCAATGGGCTAAGGCGCCAGCCATGTACACCTGAGCTAGTAGGTTCGAATCCAGCCTGGGCCCGCCAAACAATGACAGCTGCAACCAAAAAATGGCCGGGCATTGTGGTGGGCACCTGTAGTCCCAGCTACTTGGGAGACGGAGGCAGGCTTGAGCTCAGGAATTGGAGGTTGCTGTGAGCTGTGATGCCACAGCCTCTATCCAGAGTGACAGCTTGAGGCTCTGTCTCAAAACAAAACAAAACAAAACATTATCAACTACCATACTTTAAGAACTGAAATTAATATTTTATACTGAAAATCCAGGGAAGTTGCACTCATTTGTAAAGGATAAAAGATCTTATGGTGTGGGAGAAAGAACGATATACTCCAGCTTATTATTCCTTTGGAACCTAAACTAACTCACATAAGTTCACTTGCTTTCCTCAACTTTGTCCATCATTTCAATATGTCATGTATTGTTAAAATAAAAGTGTGCATGAGTTTGTTCCACCAATACACATACCTGAACTTAGAGTTATTTTAACCATGTTACAATATTTAACAAGTTGTGACAACAGGGAAGACTTCATATTAGTGGATCCTGGTTTAAATATCTGTTTAGAAGTTCCCTTGAGATAATATTTAGATTGCTGTGCAAAATAAATTGAGAGTTTCATCAGCAGTCTCTTGCAGTAAGAGATGACTAAATTTAGTCGAGTAAGAGGCTGTCACATCATTAACTTAACCAACTTCTGTCATGTCATTGTCAGTATGCTGAATTCCACATATGTATATTTCCTGATGTTAAAGCAGAAGCAAATGTTGCATTGGGAGAAAAGACCTTTTTACTGCTTTATTATTGCATAATGTCCTGGATATAGCTGATACTGCTTATAGCTCCAATACTCTCATCACTGAACCTCACTGCTAATAAGATGACAACTCAGAACAATTGCATTACCAACCAATTTAGTCCAATACTGTCTTACTCTACTCATTCCGATTGAGAGTCAGCATTAAACACCACATTCAGACTTAGTTTTCTCTAGAAATGCCAATACTAACAAGTTTGATTTTAAAAAATTGTCATGAGTATTTATTGTTATGTTTATTTTTTGAGATCATAGAGTGGGATCATCCAGTATCCAAACAGAGGAGATGAAAGCTTTCAAAATGACAGGACTGGTTTGGTAACGCTTATCTTTCACACGCTTACATTAGCACTAGAATTACATAAGGAAATCATTATGTATTCAGAGGTGAAAAACACCTTTAAAAAAATTACATATGGAGACTATGCAGAGGTTAGGCTGTTGGGGTTTGTTGCTTTTGCAGTCCAATTGACTAAGTCTAACTGCGGTGGACGTGTGGGAAAAGTCATATCTTGATGTGCTTATATTGCTAGAAATAATGATTTATTAAGCCTTATTAAATAATTATTTAACTAAAGAATAATGTAAAAACCAATTTTCAACTGTGTAGCTTAGGAATTGAATTAAGAAAATGTTTGCAGATGATGGGCAAAAGGGAACAGAGACAGGAGAGAAGTGGATCAGAGAAACCCAAAATTTGTTGCAAAGTGGGAAGGCTGAAAGCCTGGCATTTTCGAGCAGCTTGTCTTGATGGAGCTTCACCCTTCCCCCAGTGCTACTCAGCTCAGAGGTCACTGAGGGCTGAGAGAGCCACGGGTGGGGCCACACTCTCAGGGAGAGTTAGTGCATTTGGGGAGTCAGCCAGTCAATGCTGAACTCACTGGTGACAGCGAGGGTGCCTACACCCTGTTAAGAGAGAAAAACTCTCTCAGGAAGGTAAGAAGAAAAATATCTTTTTTCTGTCATCTTGGTATTTGCAACGGCACCAGCTTGTCAGCCCAGGAGTTTTCCTGGGAGGTTTAATTGCCGCTATCGAGATTTGCGTGCATGGTCTGATCGGGGTCTGCTTTGACATCCTGCTCGTGGGGTGTGTTCTCTGTCCCACGCTCTGTTTGTGTTAAGATCATAAATTTTCAGTAATTTACAGAAGTAAAAGTAAGAGGTAAATCAATTTAATTAACGTAGTTAGAGAAATAGTTTGATTAGAAAATGCAAGCCCAGCAAGAACCGTGATATAAGGGTTTAGCCTTCCCCCGTTAGATTGATGATTAAAAGAGTGATGTGTGTGATACAAATGGAACTACCCAGGAGCCAGGGGCTTCCACTGGTCCTCACACTTGATGGTGGACAGTCCCCTGACCCAGTTTCTTGAAAAACTTTCTCTTTGTGTCTTGACTTTTCATTTTTCCTCCATCCTCTCACTTCCACCAGTCACTGGGAAAGAACTCACAGTGTAGTTTGGGGCTGATCCTCAAATTCTAGCCATTCTTTTTTTATCCTGGAAAGAACTGGGGTTAGTTAAGTGGCCAAACTAGAATTAGAACTCAGTGTTACAGACTTATGTATGTCAAGTAACTATGTCTTGAAATCCAATCAACATCTTGGCTATTGTGTTCTTTTCAGAGTAGCTCCTCAGCTACTTCACTATTCTACGCAGTGCCTGACATTAATTGAGCATCTACTCCCGGTGTGACTCTTGCTATTACAGCTTATATCAAGATAGCTTCTGTCTATACTGACCTTGCAATTTAGGTGGGGGGGATATGGAGTAAAAACAAATCAAATAGCATCTTTTCAGGTGGGTGTAATTGTAGACAGAAACAAAGGAAGGTAAGGGAATAGACACTATTTGAAACAGAGGACTCTGTGAGGAGGTCATTTGATCAGAAGTACAAATAATGATGAGTCATACCATGAAGAAAAATTGAGAGAGGTTTTCCAAAAGTGGAATAAAAACTTGACCTTTACATATGTTATAAATCTACATTTTCATATAATATAGTTTATCAAATTGATAATAATTGAATGAACTTATCCTCTCATCTCTTTTACACACACACACATGCATATATACAGATCAATGTCTTGTTTTGATTTGTGAAGTGGTATTATGTATCTGTGCATGTGTGTTTGGTTTAATCGGTTGTATAGAGATATATATTCACTGAAATATTTAAATTATATTATGTAAATTCTATTTAATTAGTATGTCATATTAGTGTTAAAATTGCATTTTTAAAAAAAGATCTAATTCAAGTGTCAATAATAACATAAAGTCATCAAGATTTCTCTTAATATTTAAAAATTTAAAATCTGGAGTTTTGGATACAAAATTTTTATTTAATAGAATTTGATGCCAGATAGTTATCTCATAGAAAGAAATGATAACTTTTTCTTGGCTCAGTGCCTGTAGCTCAGTGAGTAGTTTGCCAGCCATATACACTGAGGCTGGTGCATTTGAGCCCAGCTCAGGCCTGCTAAACAACAACAACACCAACCAAAAAATAGCCAGGTATTGTGGCAGGTGCCTATAACCCCAGCTATGCAGGAGGCTGAGGCAGGAGAATCACTTAAGCCCAAGAGTTGGAGGTAGCCATGACCTGTGACACCACAGCACTCTACCGAGGGTGACATAGTGAGATTTTGTCTCAGAAAAACAGCAACAACAAAAACAAACAAACAAACAAAAAAACCATTTTCTTGGTTAAGCTGTCAGGTTTGAATTTGAGTAATAGATAGTTCTATCCCATGAGCCACTGATCACTCTTTACCTTCCACAATCATCATTCTAGAAATAATTCTTGACTAAATTACAAATTATAACACACAATATTTACCATGGATGTTTGAAATTAAATGTATGATTTTACAAAGGGCTACATCAAAACATATGGTATACTCTATGGGAAAAATGTTAAACTGATTTTTGTGACAAAAATATATTGGAAATATTAGATTTTCTAAATAATTTTATTTACAGATTTCCATTTTCAACTTATGATTTATGGAAAAATAACTATGCAATCTGCACATTCACATATCTAGAACAAATACTATATCTTGATTATGAAAAAATTATCCAAATGTAAAAATTTCTATTTGCAAAATTCACTTTTCAGAAATCATGAAGTTCATAGAATTTCTAATGTTATAGGAAATCAAAATCAAACACATATTGAATTTGTATGTTAGCTTCTCCAAATGTGAAAATCACTTTCTTTTTTTATAACTAATAATATCTACAAAACACAAAGCTTACCTTATAACAAGCATCAGTTTTACATTTTCTATCTTTTTCTTTTATTGACTTGGGAGATACATGTTAATATGAAAAGTATGTTCAACCTCTGTGCTATCAAATAGAACACAAAGTATATTTCATAAATAAGAAACACCTGTATATGTAAAACTAACTAAAATAAAGATCATTGCTATCATTTTTAAATACTTATAGTATACGTGCTTTGTAACAAGACATGAATGTATTGGACCTTGAGAATAATAGTATGAAGTGGGTACATTCTAAAGAAATTTAGACAGTTTAATCACCTAACTATAGTCTTCTAGCTAATGGATAGTGGAGATAGACAATAATATGTTTCTTTCTTCACCTTATCTGAAAAAAATCAAATATACGTTTCTGAAAACTCAGAAATTAAGTGAATAGTTCAAACAAAATCATATTTTGGAGATAATACCAGTCATAAAACAAGACATTTATTTTATATATATATATATATATATATATATATATAGTACATGTGTACAATACATAATTATAAAATGGTTAACATTAGTTTTTATTTATTTCTGTGTTTGTTTCATGAGACCATTTTTATAGGTGCATACCCACAGAATGTGAACTAGACTCAACACTTGGAGAAGTAGATAAAAAAATAATAATATGAAAAGTTCTAGAAATGTTTATTTTACATAAGACAGTTTATTTTCATCTCTAAAAAGGCTTTCCAGTGTAAAATATTTGAGTACAGTAGAAAAGAATTTGACCTTAAATCAATAGAAAGTTTTTAGTCGAGTTTATATATATCAAGCTCTATTAGGAATTTGTGTGTAAATTTAGAGAATTATAGACATAAATGAGTAGTGAAACAAAGAAAAGAAATCATAATTTTAAGATGATTATTAATTATAGGGACAGTTTCTTATTCTTTAACCTAAAGAAGTAGAAATAAAATAATGATATGTACATTTACTGTCACTTTTCTTATTTTTAAAAAAACATATGCATATAAGTCCCAGTTGCAAACAAAACATTACAGGTTATAAGTATCACAGAAATGGTGCCAAATTCTTTTTCTTATTTATTTTTGGTTCTTTCTTTTGTGTATTTTTTTATTCTTTATAGTATCTGTAGTATCTGAAGCATATTCGATTGTCTTAGTTTGAGAAAATATGAATTTTAAGTAGAAATAAAGAAAAAATAATTCAGCAAAAGACAAAGCACTGAAATAATTTATTACGATAGGTTTTAGAAATGGTTTGAGACCAAAACGAATATACAAACAAACAAAGAGCTATCAAAGAAAAGAAAATGAACAAACAAACGAGCAACACCTGCTCTGTATCGTTTGCACATCCATCTGTCATTAGGCAAGGGATTTGAAAGTAGGATTTCTCAAAACCCATTCAAGCTATTTGATTCCATTCACCAGGTAATGGTATGAAAAGCCGCCATCTCCTTTAACATCTTTTATATAATGTAATAATACAATGCTTGGTATCATCTTTAAGCCAGGCTTTAGAAGTACCTTTCTTGCTTTTCTGTCCTCTATCTTTCTTTACACTTTTGCCATGTCTCCATACATTGTTTTTCTGGTTTTGGACTATTTTTAGTCCATTGTGTCCACATTATATTCAAGGGAAGTAAAGTATATTTATTAACAGCTACACAACAACTTAAACCTCATAACCCGTCAATTGCTCCCATGTTCCACCTTTGTCTAAGAAACTGAACTGAATGTTAGATCCCATATGCATTAATGATAGATATCAAAGATGATGGTAATGGCCATGCTTCTCCTCCCTCTCTTTATTTCAGTAGAACGTATTGCTATCTATCCTTTACCTGAAAGAGAGAAGATCTGAGTGATAATATAAATATGTTTTCCTCCACATATTTAACGGGCTGTTAATATATGAGAACTTTTGCTTAATTTCTTTTCTCTTGCCATCCCTTCAATAGTTAGTACTTGGGCTAGATGGAAGTCATCTTAAATAATGAAAATCATTTTCTCCTTTTACAAAAGTCTCTTGGATACCAGTACACAGTAATGCCCTCTAATTTCGTTAAATGTGTACATGTGTGTGTGTTCTCTTTGGTAGAGCCACGCCTATTTTTTTAATATGCTCTGTTTGTTCATATAAAATAAAAGTCTCACTTTTTACTTCAAAAATTTCCTAATACTGAACAATCTTTCTCATCTTCTTTAATCCATATGATCTAATGGTCATTTCCCATATTTATTCATCGTAATTTACAAAAATCATAGCTAAAAAGCATTTTTCATAATTATATTAAAAATTTTATGCACTGTAATATTATCATATAATACTAGCTTTGGCTAGCAAAATAATATGAGACTCAATGAATTTTTTAAAGAAAACCTGAATTTACCTCTTCTCTCCCCTACCTTTTTTTCATTCTTTGTATACAAATGAGATAATAAGAATTCATATTGAAATTTTATGATTTGAGGAAAGTACTGAAGTGTTTCCACATAGAGTTATTTAAAATACATTTTTCACTATCTAAATATTTTTAATGTGATTTGAGAAATATCAGAAGAGGCCCCTATTTATGTGGATGTGTGTGTGTGTGTGTGTGTGTGTCTAACACCACTTTGAAGTTATCTTCCTTTACAACAAGGAGCTAAGACTTGAGCTACAGTAAGTCTTCTTTCATAGGAACAATCATTTCCTAATTTTGGGTGAGATCCTTCCATCATAATACATGGTACTTACCTTTCTATTTGACTTGATCAATTTAACTTTATCATTTTGAAATACATACCACTTTAGACTTACCAGTGAGAAAAGGCAAAATGGCTCAACAATTCAGTTTCTAATTTTTATTTTCGATTAATATGAGGGAACAATTGATTAGGTTACATTGTTTGCAGTTGTTAGATAAAGTCCAAGCTGCAGTTGAGCCCTTCACCCAGGAAGTGTGTCCATTTACCTACGTTAGGCCAGTTAGGTAAAAGCACAATCCCCCTCCATTCTCCCTCGTCTCCCCTCTCCCACACTTGAATATTATTGTGTTTTTCTCTTGTGTGGGTGTATAGTTGATCATCTACTGGTTTCATTAGTATTGAGTACATTGGATACTTGCTTTTCATTCTTGTAATATTTTACTGAGGAGACATTCTTCAACTCCATCCAGGTTAATGCAAAAGATGTAAAGTCTCCATCTTTTTTAAGGCTGAATAGTAGTGCATCATATATATATATCACAGTAGTGCATCATCATATATGCATCACATATATATCACATAGATCCCAGTAATGCATTGCATATATACATCACAGTTTTTTAACCCATTCATGGATGATGGCACTTGGGTTCATTCTACATCTCGGCAATTGTGAATTGAGCTGCAATGAACATTCTAGTGCACATGTCCCTGTGGTAAAATAATTTTTTCCCACTGGATAGATATCTAGTAATTTGATTCTGGGAGCAAATGGAAGGTCTACTTTTAGCTCTTTGAAGATTCTCCATACTTCTTTCCAAAGAGGCTGTATTAGTTTGCAATCCTACTGACAGTGCAAAAGTGTTCTCTTCTCTCCACAACCATGCCAGAACATATAGCTGGTAGAAGCCATTTATGACAAACTCATAGCCAATATCATTCTGAAAGGAGTACTGAAAGCTTTTCCACTTAGAACTGAAACCAAACAAAGATGTCAACTACTGCCACTACTATTCAACATAGTTTAGAAGTTCTAGCCAATGCAATCAGGCAAAAGAAGGATTTTAAGGATATCCAAATGGGGATAGAGGAGGTCAAACTCTCACTCTTTGTCGATGATATAATCTTATACGAAGAAAACTCCAGAGACTCAAGCACAAGACTTCTGGAAGTTATCAAGAAATATAATAATGATATGAGATATAAAATCAATGTTCTCACATCAGTAGCTTTTGTATATACTAATAGCAATCAATCTGAGAAACAAATTAAGGACACAATACCCTTTATTGTAGCTTCAAATAAAATGAAATCTCTGGGACTATATCTAACAAAGGAGATGAAGGTTCTCTACAGAGAATTATGAAACCATAAGAAAAGAAATAACAGAAAACATTAACAAATGGAAGAACATAGCATGCTCTTGGCTGGGAAGAATCAACATTGTTAAAATGTCTATACTACTGAAAGCAATGTACAGACTTAATGCACTCTCCATTAAAATACCCAATCATACTTTAAAGAACTTGAAAAATAGTTCTTCATTTTGTTGGACCCAGGAACCTATACAGCCAATGCAAACCTTAGTAATAAAAACAAATCTGGAGGCACCACTTTACCAGACTTCAGCTTATACTACAAGCAACAAAGTGACTGCCACAGTGATCAAAACAGCATGGTATGGGCACAAAAAATAGAGACATAGATCTATGGAACAGAGTAGAAAACCTAGAGATAAAACCAGCCTCAGGTCACTATCTGATCTTCGATAAACCAAACAAAAGCATACACTGGGAAAAGAATCCCTATTCTATAGTCAGTACTTAGAGAACTGGATAACGACATGTAAAGGACTGAAACTGAACCCACTCCTCTCACCACCTACAAAAAATTACCTCATGATGGATAAAAGACATGTGCACTAAGGCATGAAATGTTAAAAATCCTAGAAGAAAGCATATAGCATTAATATCCCTTAATGATATTGGACTAGGGAAAGATTTTATGAAGAAGGCTCCATCAGCAATCACAACAACAATATAAATAAATGGGACTTAATTCAGCTAAAAAGTTTCTGCACAGCTAAGGACATGACAATTAAAGCAAACAGACAACCTTCAGAGTGGGAGAAGATATTTGCATGCTATGATTCTGATGGAAGGCTGATAGCCAGAATCTACAGAGAACTCAAATTAATCATCAAAAAAAAGAGCAAACAATCCCATTTATCATTGGGGAAAAGACATGAATAGAACCTTCCCTGAAGAAGGCAGACAAATGGAAAAAGAAAAAAAAACATGAAAAAATACTTATTGTCCCTAATCATCAGAGAAATACAAATCAAAACTACCTTGAGATATCACAGTGAGAACAGTGCACGTTACGAAATCCCAAAGTGGCAGATGACGGTGTGGTTGTGGATGCCATCCTGTTGGTGGGACTGCAAACTAAAACTAATGCAGTTTCTTTTCTTGTTAAAGTTTTTTTGTGGGGAGGGGCAGATGACTGACTAGAAGCTTCTTTCTCCAGAAGTTCCTGTCCAGGATAAAAGTTGGACTGAAGTGAACTCATACAAGTCAAAAGCGAGGAGTTGACAACAAGGAGAAGAAATCGAGGTGCACATTATCCCCACTGAGACACTGTGAGGCTGAGAAAGAGGAAGAAAGATAACAGAGATCAGGTAAGGAGACACTAATCTAAAGGTGCCTATTGCCAAGGGGATGGGAGACCTATCCCCCAACCAGGAGGCCACCATGGGCTTTCTGAGAGCAAGTAATGCAAAAAGGACCTTTCACCTCACCCCATATTGGGAGCTGTGGGATCCCAATTCCAGTTCGCATCCTGCCCAGCACAAAAGTGGAACAAATGTTCTCTCTGGGCTCAGCGCTCTTAGCACAGTGGTTACGGCACCAGCCACATAGAAGGAGGGTGGCAGGTTTGAACCCAGCCCAGGCCAGCTAAACAGCTGCAACAAAATATAGCCGGGCATTGTGGCAGGTGCCTATAGTCTCAGCTATTTGGGAGGCTGAGGCAAAAGAATTGCTTAAGCCCGAGAGTTGAAGGTTGCTGTGAGCTGTGAAGCCACAGTACTCTACCAAGGGCGACATAGAGAGACTTGGTCTCAAAAAAACAACAAAAAATTCTCTCTGCAGTCTTTAGCCCATGTGCCAGTCCTTTTCTCCTCTGGATGTCTGATAGACTTTTCTGTGCAGAGGGCAGTGTGTCGTCGGGCAGTTTCTCTGAGAAAACAACATTGTGCAGGCTAATGAACCAAGTGGCACACCACTTGCTCTGAGAAGGAACTGGGGAGCTGTAGTTCTAACTTTAGTGTGGGGAAGTGTGGTCCCTCCTGGCTCCCATTCCTGCTATAGGAGAACTTTCCCTAGCCCTTTAGGGAGCACCTGCCTGGTATCTATGCCCAAGGACCCCTAAAAACCCTGTAAATTTGTTTGAATGAGTATGGCTTGGGCTGCCTGAGCAAGATGAACTGGAACGCTTGGTCAGAACTTGTCCATGGATTCTGGTTTTCCAGTCGCAGCTGGTTGGGGCTGCAGTTTCACCTGTTATTTGATTTTGTTTGTGTAGGATGGAGTTGGAGCAGTGAAGGGTGGAATTGGTGGGTCTGTTACTGGATTCCCCTCCTCCAGTTATCACCAGAGGGCAAGGCCACAGCTGTTTGCATCTTTGTTCAGCAGAAGTTCCCACAAAATATTGTCACTCCTTTGAATGGAGGAGAGCACAGGCTGACACCATGTTAGAATCAGGACGTGCTATCTCCTCAAGTCAGCCCTCTGAGACTCTTCCTGAAGCTCTAAAAGGGTGCTTCATGAGGCTGTAAGTGAAGAGCCACAAAGATAAGCTCCTTGGCAAAAAGGTGGTTAGCTCCAGTTCCCGGGGCCTCCCAATCTGGCCTTATCCTGTGAGTTTTAATTGCCAAAAAAGTCTTTACAGTGTTAATTAAAGGTCCCCAATTAGATTATCTCTCAATAATTATTCAGGGATAACCTATTTTTTCAACTAAAAAGTATAATTAATATATTTTTTAAAAGCTGCAAACACTCATGGGGAGGATCCAGAAAAAGAATTCTGGCAGCATGAAAAATCAGAGCTCATCTACTCTTCCAAGAGATTGCAAGAAAAACACAGCAAAAAATATCATCCATACAGAAATTGCTGAAATGTCCAAAATGGAATTCAGGTATGGATGACAAAGAAGATGACTAGAGTTGAGGAGAAGATGGAAGTAAAAAAACAACAAAAAACAAGCAACAAAAAAAAAAAACCAGTCCAAAAGTTGTCTCAAGAAATTAGTGAATTTTAACACAAAGTCACCAAGAATATGTACACAACGAGGAATGATAAGCAGAGCTTAAGGAACTGTAAGAGTCATTTGAGGAGCTTTGAAACATAGGAGAGAGCCTAAGTAATGGAGTAGAACATGGAGAAGAAAAAATTTCAAAGATTGGAGACAAGACTTTTGAATTATTGCAATTATTCAAGAGGTGGAAAAAAGGAAAACAAAACCAGAATATTCCCTGAGAGAGTTATGGGATTATTCCAAAGATCAAACATCCAAATTATAGAGACTCCTAAAAGAGAAGGAGATGGCTCTAAAGGCACCAATGCTCTACTCCAAGACATTACGGTGGAGAATTTCCCAAGCATTGTGAGAGACACAGAAATCCAGAGAGTAGATAATTTCAGAATCCCAGCATGACCAGTCAAAGAACCTCCTAGACACATTATAATGAACTTTGCCAAAGTCAATCTGAAGAAGAAAATCCTGCAAGCAGCAAGGCATAAGGAACTCTTACCTACACAGGGAAAAGTATCAGGATGATCACAGATCATTCAGCTAAAACTTTTCAAGACAGAGAGGAAGGTCATTGGCCTTTAACCTTCTTAAACAAAACAGTTTTGAGCCCTGGATCCTTTATCTTGCTAAACTGAGGTTCATTTGTGATGGAGAAATCGAATAGTTTACTGACATGCAAATCTTGAGGAAATGTGCCCTAATTAGATCAGCTCTACAGGAAGTACTCAGACCCATTCTTCATAATGACCATGATGATAGTCCATCACCAAAGTAAGTACACACAGCTATTAAAGAACAAAGCCTAGCTTCCACAATAGCACAAAGGATAAAAATAATCTCTGGACCACTAAAAATTGAGATGACCAAAACTCCACCATACCTATTGATTCTCTCAATAAGTGTGAATGGCTTATAAATCAAGATTTAAGGATAATACATTCAATTTTGATATCACAAAATTCATTTAACTAAGACAAAATATGCCATGGCACTTATCTAGCCTTTTACTGAAATGTAATCTACCAACTTTGCCAATGTGACTTAAAGAGAATTTTTTTCCAGTCAAGAAAATGTTCTATATCTAAAAAAGGAAAGGTTGGAGGTTAATAGTTCTGCATCATTAAAAGATTGAATAAGGATTTAAGTATATGAGGAGGATAAAGGATTGTTGAGGTTGTGCATACTACAATAACCCAAGAAAAAATAACTTCTTAGGGCCCTTGAATTAAGAGTTGAGAAATAGGTCCAGGATGTAAGAAGTTGGATCTTTTGCTCCCCTGCTTAAAACCATGCAGTGGCTTCCACTAATGTATCAATAACTGGTTTGCCTTACTGTGTCCCAGATGAGGGCATTATCTTCGGTGTTGAACACATAGCCACCTTTGGTGTTTCTCTCCTTATTTTTCACACAGTATAAACAATTTCAATAAATTCAAAATGGAAAGAAATAAACCAGCAATGCTAGGGTTTGTGTGTACAGAATAGTGATAGAATAAAACAGTGATATTTTATTCTATTTAAGACACTCCCTTTCTAAAAACAGTAAATCATACAACTATGCTCTCTCCTTAATAAGCCCTCTTAACCCTGTGCCTGTGAGACAGAGTGTGTGTGTGTGTGTGTAGTATTTCCCAGGATATTTTTTTGTAAGATACACAAAAGTGGTAATGTGTTAAGTTAGCTATCTTGGTCTGTTCTGAGTCCCTGATATACCTCACCTCTTATTAACTGGTACCTTGGAATGGTAATGAATATTTTTGTGACCTGGTAAGAGAAGGTGAAGTGGGATAGCATTTATTGATGCCATTTCCAGTGTAAAGATGGCTTCTTAAGGATATTCCTCCCATACTGTTCTCATGAAAAAATGATACAAAAATCTGTTCCTGACCATGGCAAATACATCTCTTCTAATGCCATTGTCTTGGCAGCCAGCAGTCATCCCTTGACTCCCTTGGGAAGGTTGTTACAGACAACAGAAATGCTCTTAGCTTTCTTTTATCCTACTGGGAGGAGTGTGAATGATGGCCATCATCTGCTGCAGCTGGAGAAACACTGCAGGTAGTGAAGGACACAGGAGAGGGGAGGTCTGGACCCAGGCCCACTGGCTGAAGACAGTGAGGCCACCCAAAGGATTGTTCTTCCATCTCTTTAGCATTTTTTTTTAATCTGGATCACCAGGGTTCTGGGTCAACTTGCTGCATAATGTGCCCATGATGCACCATGCTGAGATAAGTAGGACATGTCTAGGACAATCCAGGCCATGTCCTCGTTCCTCAAAGTACAGGATGTTCTGTAAAGCTTGTGTTCAGCATGCCCAGCGTATAATATAAAATCTAGAATGGAAGGCTGTTGGGGTCTCTTGCTGCATTGGAGAATCCGTTCACCCTGAGCCCAGGGGACCAGCATGCCATGGATTCTAGGTTTCTGTTTGTTCCTGTTTCTAACTTTGAGTAATGAGTAATGAGTAATAAATTTGCTTTGCCTGACCAAAATAAAAAAAAAAAGTGTTAATGGCTTGTTAATGGCTTGGATTCCCCACTAAAGAGGCATAGGCTGGCTGATAGAATATAAAAGCTCAGGCCTGATATTTCCAAGAAACTCAGCTAAACTCAAAGGATAAAAGAAGACTCAGGGCAAAGGAATGAAAAACAGTAATCCAGACAAATGGAAATCATAAAAGAGCAGAGGTTGCGATCTTATTTGCCGATACAATTGGATTTAAAGCAACAAAAATAGGAAAAGACAAGGATGGACACTACATACTGGTCAAAGGAAACATACAACATGAAGAGTTTTCATTAATTAACATTTATGTCCCCTACCTGAATGCTCCTCAATTCATAAAACAAACTCTAAAAAAATCTGAACAATATGATATCTTCCTGCACCATAATAGCTGAACATTTTAATACCCTTTGGACATATCCTCCAAGAAGAAACTAGACAAATAAATAATAGACTTAAAGTTGACCATAGAACAAATGGACTTAGTAGACATCTATAGAACATTTTATCCTAATAAAACTGAATACACATTTTTCTCATCAGCCCATGTATCATCCTCCAAAAGCGATCATATCTTAGGACAAAAATCTAATCCCAACAAATTCAAAAGAATAGAAATTATTTCCTTGTATCTCCTTGGACCATAACAGAAAAAGTTGAACTCAATAACAACAGAAATCATCATACTTAAATAAAGTCATTGAAACTAAATAACTTTATGCTGAGCAACAGCTGAGTCAAAGAAAAGATTACGAAAAAAAAATCATTAGATTTTTTGACCAAAATGATAATGAAACCACACACTATCAAAACCTGTGGGTTACTGCACAGGCAGTTCTAAGAGGCAAATTTATAGCATTAGAAGCCTTCATTAAGAAAACAGAAAGAGAGCAAGTCAACTACCTAATGTGCCATTAGGCAATTCAAGCAACTGGAAAAGGAAGAACAATGCAACTCCAAATGCAGTAGAAGCAAAGAATATTAGAGCAGAATTAAATGAAATTAAAAACATAAGAATCATTCACAACATCAGTGAAATGAAAGTTGGCTCTTTGAAAAGATTAATAAAATAGATAAACCCTTGGCCAGACCATCCAGAAACAGAAAAATAAGATTGATATAATTTAAAATTTGCTGGAAGACTTAAAATAAAGTTGATCCATGAGTTCAAGTGAATTTGTTTGAATAAATAATATTTGATATATGTCAATTCAATACATTTCACATTCAAGAAGATTAAAATGTGTGTGATTTTTTTTAAGCTGTTGATATTTCAGATACAATTTTAAATACATGGAAGCTGTTTCTCTTTTTAAATTTTCTAAACTCATTTTCTAGGATAAAGATCGGTTGCCTCACTCTGGTCTAACTACTATAGTAGAGTCCAAATTTTACAATCTGGCTCAGATTAGCCTTGCCAATTTGATCTCTCATGACTATTATTCTACTTTGTGCTTCACTGGCATTCAATTTAAGGTCATTATTGAAATATACATTATTTATGTCTCTTCTATATTATACATGCTATTCTTAACTTCCTAAGATTTTAATTCTCCTCTCCCCTCTTTTATCAAATATCCATTTCTTTCTTTACTATATGTACCCATCCATCCTGACAGAACAATGTTCTCATTTCTTACTCTGGTATTTTATATATATTTCTATCACAGCCCTTCTTGCACCTTTAAACTCAGTATATAAAACTATTAATCCCTGACTAGGTTATAAACTCTAGTTTAAAGTTTTTTAAGGCAACGACTGTAACTTCAGCATCTTTATATCATTATCACTTGATAAGGTGCCTCATAGGTTATTGTCTCTCCTCTGTCAGTCATATAGCTCAGCCCAAGGAAACCAGCACAACAAACTATAAGACCTCAGTAGTCCCAACTCTCATTTATTGAGATGAAGCCTCTAAAACAGATAACACTTCATGTGATAGTCTTTAACATTTTCTTTATCCACTTCTGCTGAAAATTAGTTCTAACTGGAAAACTTGGAGAAATGTGTGACTGCTCAGACTTCACCTATACACATTACTAAATGTTGAGTCCAGCCCTAAGGAATACCACCAATCTTATGTTGGGCTGTTAGATACCAATTCCACTCTGTAAGACTATACATACAGGGATATCTTTGCTTCTAGGAGCTGATTTACATCAGATTCTCTGTGAAGCAAAAACATCTCACGCTAATAAATGTTATGAGACTGCATACAACTTGCCAATATTTCCCCCAAATAAGATAAGATAGTCTTAAAACTTTGCCCCAAGGTTTATGTTTAGAGTCTGAGTTTCTGACAAAATCTCCACAAGACAAGAAAGTCAAAACCTCTACAGTCACATTACAGAGATTACATGTCTGAATCTGCTATATCTCTCACTTCTGTTCACCAATTTACTCAAAATGTCCTCTTTCCCAGGACATTTATTCTCAAGAAGTTATTTTTCCATCATGCCCTGCTTATCTGGGCATCATGACCCAAGTCATTCTCATTTCCCAAACACCCCCAAAGTATCGATCTTATGAAATCATTGATTTATGTCTGAATTTATAATTGGATTGTCTTCTAGAGGTGTTTGTAGACCTCTACAAATAAAGGTTGAGAACTTGTTTAGTTTACCTACTATTTTAACTGCATCATGTAGAAGCATTTCTTGCTCTTAGTAACCAAAGTATGAATGAATGAAGACATGTTGAAGAACAAAGTAGTGTAAACATTCAAAAAGTAGAATAGTAATTTTGTTACTTACTACGAGCATACCAGAGCATAAAAATCCAAATAAGCCTTGTCCTTTTTCAGTATGGCCTTTTTCTACTTGTAAAACATAAGGAAATGATTTATTCTCTCAATACATCAATGCCTTTGTCCATGAAGAATAAAATAATAGCTATCAAGAAGATATTGTGAGGATTAAATATGTTAATGATTTTAGAAATGTAACGGTGTCAGCACATAACACTAATAAACATTGGCTATTATTTTATTTTAATATAATATGACAATATTATATTATTTTAATTACAGTTTAATAATTGTCTACCATTTATTATAATTCTGTACACTATGTTCAAATATTCTATTTGCCAAACATATTGTAATCTAAGTTAGTAAAATATTTCTCTTTCCCTCTCTCTCTCTTTTTTTTTTTAATTCAAATCAGATATTTATTTATTACTTGTCCATGGGAGCTCCCCCTCTGACCAGCAGACCACAGTGGCCCTCCAGGTCATTATGAGTCTCAGGAATTTCTGTATATTTGATTAGTATCTACCAGTCCTGGGTGGGTTGTGTTTCCTTTAACTAGGCCACAAATATCTGAGGGGATGCCCCAGGTCCTGAGAGAACGGATAGGAGAAATGTCCACAGACTCCTGTCCCTCTTCCTTCAAGGGCTGTGAGTCTGCCCTATGGTCAGAGAATTGGGTGACCAGCAAGGACCATCCAGTGTGATGACCTACGATAGGTTTTTACTCATCAGGTTTAAAAATTTTTAAAGATCACTAAATTATTTTTGAAAGAAGTCCAAAGTACAGTACATGCATCCCTTTTCTCTATTTTTTTAGTAAGATAGTTTTCCCACTTAAATTTAAGACATAGATCCTAATTTAATTCAGAAGTATAACAACATATGAATTAAAATATCAAGACCAGGAGAAGCTTACTCTATTTTAGAATAGGGTTATGTTCTGGCTAGACAGACCCCAGTTATTAGTAAATAACTTTCAGAGTAGTCCAATAATGCAAAAAGTTCATCCATTATATTATTTTAATTCATTTTCAAAAATGTGAACATGGGAGAAGGAAATAACAATAAACTGGAAATATTTTACACATTTACACATTGAAGAAAAATCCACATTCTAAACTATCTATATTTTTCTTTGAAATCTGGAGTAAAAGGATTTGTTAATATTATTGGAAAATATGTCAAGCTTTGTGTTTTTAAAGTAACAAACACAGTATAAAGAATCAAATTTTCAAGTATGTATTTCACTGTAGAACATACCCTTGGGGAATGCTAAGACCTGTCTACAGCTAGAAGGTACAATTGGCTTTCAAGTCTGAATCAAATTTCCACCCTACCCCTCCTCCTACATTGTCATTTTAGTCTTGGCTCTTATATGATTGTAGGTTAATGGAACATGAAAATTGTTTTTCTTTCTTCAAAAGGACTTTCAAACTCCTTGTATGTATATACAGCAGGTGGTAATTTAAAATAAGATGAAGTAATCTATTATAAGGAGTTACTAAGCAAAATAAAAATTACTGGAAACATCTTCCAAATTTACATCGAGGTCTTCCATTTCCTTTACATAATTCTTAACTAAAAAAAGAGTTTGAAATCCTTTCTATAATCAAACTGCTTCCAAGGATGATTATGGAGCTGAAAATGTCACCAGAAATCTGCTTTCCTCAGCAATTCAAAATTCAAGTTCAGAAAGCATTTGGTCTTGCTCAGTCTATCATTTAGCATGAGATTTAGAGCTGTCACCAATGTCACATTATTAGGGTATAAGACTTGATGCCATGTTGACACTAAACTCCATTTAAAAGCTTCCAAAAATATGCTGGGTGTCTTGTTCTGACTTTTTCAACCTTTGATAAAATCATTTTGAATGATTGTTTAAGAAGCGGATGCCAGTGATTTTAGTAACCTTCAGGATGCTGGAAAATCCCAAGCAGGGATGTTTTATGTCATAAAATTCACAAGGTGAATATAAAGAGATGATAATGCTATAAATGAGAGTTTGGTCTTAAGCTGGTAAAAGGGCAAAGATAAGAGAAATAAATAAATATTTGTAGAGTGGTTTGGAACACGAGGTCTACTTGTAGTATATATGGCAAGAAGTGTGGGATAGCTATAACACCTCTTAATTTTAAACGAGTTGGACAAACATGCCATTAAGGGTGATACACTTGTGGATTGAGGGTTGTAGACTTTAAGATAGTCTTTATTCCTGCTGCTTGAAAACACAAGCCTAGAATTTCCGCATTCAATGTGTGAGTCTGGGACAGTTGCTGTAAGCCGTTCCAACCCCAGGCATTATGAGCAAATGTGTTTTCACACATCCTCAATTCTCCCTGGCTTCTTTTCTTCTGCCCCTGGGGCACATAATATGAACCAGTGTTTTCTCTACTCAGAAAGATAAGACGAGAAGCTTTATTTTCAATTTGACCAAGGCTCTTTAGTCCAGGAAAAAGTACAGTCTAGCCTAGTTTACTGATGTATTCAGCATAACTTTGGCATTCAGACCTCTATGTTATTACAGAGTTATTGTTTGTAAAAACAAAACAAACAAAATGTCACAAGTTGTACCTCAAAGGGCAGTACAAATAATTGGCATATTTTAAACATCTAATGCTCTTATTTGAGAGTCAACTAGTAGGAGATGAATTAAAACATTTTCCAAACTATCCATGGTGAAGGATTGGATATTTATTTATTTATTATTTCAGATTATATGCGGGTTTAGGTCCCATTGTTTGCATTTCTGAGATAAAGTTCAAGTTGTAGTTAAGCTCTTTACCCAGGGGGCATATTGAAAATCTTCACATTGTAATCATTAGGTGAGATCCTGCCAATCACCTTTCCTTCTCCTCCCCTCTCTAAACTATATTTCTGTTTTTCTTTCAGGTGAGTGTGTAGTTGTTTACATATTGGTTTCATATTAGTATTGAGTACATTGGATGTTTTCTTTTCTATTCTCATGATAAACTATTAAGAAGAATGTGTTTCAGCTTCACCCAGATAAACACAAAAGAGATAAAGTCTCCATTTTTTCTTATAGCTGAATAGTGCTCCACGGTATATTTACACCACAGTTTGTTAATCCATTCTTGAGTTGATGGGCCCTTGGGTTGCTCCACATCTTGGAAATTGTGAATTGAGTTACAGTAAATATTGTGCAAATGCCTTTGTGATAAAATGATTTTTTTCTTCTTCTAGGTAGATACTTAGCAATGGTATTGCTGGATCCAGGGATGGGTCAACTTTCAGTTCTTTGAGAATTCTCGATAATTCTTTCTGTAAAAGCTGTATTAGTTTTCAGTCTCACCAACAGTGCACAAGTGTTCTCTTTTCTTCACACCCACACCAGCATTGGAAATTTGGGACTTTGTGATGTGGGCTAATCTCACTGGAGTTAGGCGATATCTCAGAGTGGTTTTGGTTTGCATTTCTCTGATGATTAGCAATGATAAGCATTTTTTTGGTGTGTGTTGGCCATTTATTTGTCATCTTCAGAGAAGTTTCTGTTCACGTTTCTTGCCCACTTACAAATGTGATTGTCTGCTCATTTCTTGTTGATTAATTGGAGTTCTCTGTAGATTCTAATTACCAGCCCGTTGTCAGATTTACCTCCTGCAAATATCACCTTTCCTTCTGAAGGCTGTCTGCTTTAGCTGTGGTACCCGTAGCTATGCAGAAACTTTTTAGCTTGATCAGGTCTCATTCATTTATTTTTAGTGTTGTTGCAATTGTCAAGCAGGGTCTTCTTCATAAAATCTTTTCCCAGGCCAATTTTGTCAGGGGTTTTCCCCATACTTTCTTCCAGAATTTTTATCATTTTATGTCTTAAATGTAAATCTTTTATCCAGCAAGCATCAATTTTGTCCCTGTTGAGAGGTGCAAGTCCAATTTCAGTCTTCTACATGTAGCTACCAGTTCTCCCAGAACCATTTATTAAATAAGGATTAATTTCCCCAGTGCATGCTTTTGTTTGGTTTATCAAAGATCAGATGGCAATATGTGGCTGGGTTCATCTCTAGGTTCTCTATTCTATTTGATAGAACTATATATTTATTTTTGTTTCAGTACCATGCTGTTTTGATGAGTATAAAATTGTAGTAGGGAGGTGCCTATAGCTCAGTGGGGAACACTGGCCACATACACCAAGGCTGGCAGGTTCAAACTTAGCCAGGCCAGCTAAAACAACAATGACAACTGCAACAACAACAAAAATAGCTGGGCATTATGGCAGGCACCTGTAGTGCCAGCAACTTGAGAGGATGAAGAAATAGAATCACTTAAGTCCAGGAGTTTGAGGTTGCTGTGAGCTATGATGCCATGGCACTCTACTGAGGGTGACAGCTTGACACTTGGTCTCAAAAAATAAATAAATAAATAAAAATAAAGTAAAATAAAATAAAATAAAATTATAGTATAACCTGAAATATGGTAACTTAAAAATAGATAATGTGAAAAATAAAATAAAAAATAACAAAATAAAAATAAAGTAAAAAATAGATAATGTGATGTGAATTGATACTTATGTAAATATATCAAAAGTAAATTATAGAAAAATTAAATACAAACACTAAAATTCATGCCAACAAATATTATATTAATATGAAATTTAGTTGACATAAAATCACAGTCAAATTTCCTGTGAATGTTTCTAAATATTACCGTGGAATCCTGCCCTTAGGGTGGGTGGTGGCAAAGAGTTTACAGATCTATTCTGGTCTGCCCAACATAATGTGAGCAGTACTGAATTCAGAACCAAAATTCAAAAGGAAACATTTAGATTGGCAGTAATGACAATGAAAGAAGTTTATAATTAGGAAAAGCTCATGAAATGGGTAACAGCCCTGAATCACAGCTGAGGTAACAAAACCAAACAAAACAAAACAAATAAACAAAAAAAACTCCTGTAATGTTTTATAATGTCATTATTTCAAAACACAAAAAACAATACACAAAAAATAACTTTTTACTAGCTAGACCTCACAATGTAAGAGAAAAGCTTGAAAGAGTTGGAGGCTGGAATTGAAAGTTTGTCTATTTTTAATGAGGTGGAATGAAAGGTATGTTGGTGAAACAGGGTAAAAAAGTTGAAAGATAAGAGTGGGACTTCTGAATGTAAGATTAGAAGTTCAAATTTTCTGTCATACTTTTAATTTTTCATTACAGAAAGTTCTTAGAATGATGCTATTTGGAGTCTCCTAAAATAGCAATTTTTATTGTTACATAAATTATTACCTTTTCCCTTTCTCAGGGTATACTTTTTCTATTGCTGCCAGAAAGTTTTTCAACAGCAAATACCTTCGTAATCTTTCACTGCAAGAGTAGACCCTTTCTCATTTGCAAATATTTCAGTATTATCACAATATAGCAGAGTATTTTTTTATTTCTAGATGTCATTCCATGGGAGCAAGATGACCTGAAATAAGATTATTGATTGACATTCATTAATCTAATATTGAACATGTTATATCTAATTTTTTTTGACATTTCCACCTCCATTTGGGGAAATTTTTCTTTACTATTTTTTTTTAAATGACAAGTACAACTTAATATTGAATTGCAAGGAATTTGAATTCTTGACAGATTTAATGATTTTGACAGCATCTAATTCAAATAGAGTTTCACAGATCCCTTGGGACCAGAGAAGAAGAAATTTAAATTATCCCAAAGATGGAAGAAGATCCAAAAATAGGACAAGTGACATTTGTCTGACTTGTCAACCTTTGAAGCCTACCCAAGATGACTGAGGAATCTCTATTATGAGTTTCTCCTCTTAAACCTTCATTAAACATTGGGGATCCCCTGTGAGAAATCAGCATTTCTCAGGTGACAACACAGGGTGCAATACATACAATGAAAAATATTTAAAGTAACTAATGATTTCCAGATTTCATGTGTACCTCCATGGAGGAAATGATCAGCTTACTGTAAAACCAAAATACTCGATGACAAATTTCACCCTAAAGTTTTGGTGGATTATATTTTATGTAACCACACATGTGTAACCATTTATATAACCAATACCCTTAGTGAAGAGAACATTTATACCTGTGAAGAAACAAGATTTTCTACATTTAGACATAAAAATAAGGTGCTATTGTTAAGTATTTTACCTGAAGAAGGTAATTATTCCAGAACATTATGTAAATTAAGATAAAAATACAAAAAGTACCAACAGAGTGACAATAATAATAATAAATGTTCTTGTACATGTTAATTGCTTAACACTTAGGTGCACAAATGGAAGTAAAACTCAACAAAACTCAAGCAGGTGAGAAGGGGGAAGGGGAAGGAAATAGACACCAAACTGGTGCACTGCATATATTTTGGGTGAAGGGCACCCTCATAACTTTGATCTAACATATACAAAAGCAAATTATACGACCAAAACATGTGTACCTCTGTAATATACTGAAATAGAAAAATAATAAATGTTCTTGTCATATTTATCACACGAAGGGCACTGCGCTGAAGCTTTGCATGCATTATGAGACAGATGATAGTATCTGTATTTTTCTACCTGTAAGAAAATAAAGATAAGGATCAGAGAATTTGAGTTTCGCGTTTGCTAGTAACAGATCAGAGATCGGAGTACAGATCTGTGCAAAGTCATTTTCTTTAGCTTCTTGTTCAGGCTCAAATACCTGAGCAATGATCAGTCAGCACTTTTATATGACTTGTCTTCTGTTTTCTTCTTAGTAAACAGCTGAAGGAGACCTGAGCTGAGCTTCTGACTCTTGAATTCGATTGCTGGGTCATCTTGGGTAACCCTCTGTCTCGGTAAGGGGGGTTCTTAGCCCTACCTGTTAAAATAATTGGCTAAAATAGACTTCAAAATTTTGTTTTACCCATAATTTAAATATAAAAGACCTACTAATAATCATTATCATAAGATTATTTAGTCTACTGCTGCCTCATCTTAACCCAACCAGTTAGTGTATACAAGGAATGGATTCAATAGATAAAATGAAAGGATGAAGATTCTTTGCTGCAGTCTCATTACCAGCATATCATTATCAGCCACCACTAAAAAGTGACTCATCATTCATGTCCATCAAAGGATACCTTCCTAGCAATCTCAAAAACAAATGGCAAATTGTGGACTATATATTAGATATTTTAAAGAACGTGTTTTATCGGAGTCTCAGAGTTACCTAAGCCTTTACTAGAGATTTTTATTTGAAAACCCCAACTTACTACTTTCTGAAAAGTTGTTTTTTGAGGGCTTTGAAGTAGAAATGATACCATTCTGGAGGCCAGAAGATGGAAATCCTTATTTCAAAAATAAGAGGACATGAAAATAATACAAACAGTGTTCAGTCTATCACACAACAATTATTCTAAATTCTTTGGTAAGATTGAGGGTCAAGGGTAAAGAAGGAATAAGTATTATTTTAACAAATAGTATTCTGGAGCTGGGAAAGTAGATATTGGTGGAACAACATGAAGACTTTGTTCTGTAAAAAGATTCTTTACCAACAGACGTGTGATGTTGAGAAGATGCGGTTTGGTCTACCAATTCTAAGTAAACCAGAGACCAGCATCAGGTTTTGAGCTATGCATATTGCAAGTACAGATTTAAAAATCAAATACACATACACACACATTATCATGAATGCATATTTGTTTTCCATGTTATTAAAGAAAGCATACTTTTAGCACCAACAATGTAGAAAGAACGTAGTTTCAACAGGATGCCTGTTGTATCTCTCAGTATACAAATCAGTTTGCAAACAGTACAGCAAGGTCAGATGTTTAAGAGTGTTTCCTTAAAGCAATTTCATTACAACAATTTATCTATGTGTCCTTTGCTCCAGAGATTGGATAGAGAACGTCTGGGTAGTACAGGACACCTGGCATTATTAGGCTTTATGAAAAACTTCCTACTGCAAACTTTTTTTTTTTTCCATTTTTGTAAGAGTCCAGTGATATATTGTCACTATTAGCAGATTATAATTTCTGAATTCGTAGATGGTAAGAAAAATATGTTTTATAAATTGCTGACTTAGACAATCAACAGACCCTAAAAAGAAGAGGCAAAAAAAAAATAAAATGTGCAATTTTAGAAATGAAGGACCATAAATATTTTCATTCAATTATTTTTTTATAATTCAACAAAGTTCATCTGATTTCATGTTTAATCTTTTTCTTTAAGTACCAAGTAGTGTTATTCTTTTAGGCTCATTATGATCATTCCCATACATTGAAATAACCCAGTACAATCTGGAAAAAATCCTACTTTCCTGAATTATGGAAGGCTTTTTGTTACTTGAAATATGATTTTTACAGAACAGGGAACAATTGTTTCCAAGTAAAGGCAAGCTTTCTTTATGGGATTTCTACCTTACCCAAAACTTGTTCTGTCATCATGTTAAGAAAATGGTCATTAATAACATTAATAAATCATATTGAAATGTTGATGAACTAAGAATGAGTTATAAACAATCTTTTAAATAGTAGGAAAAAGGATCAGCATAAAATATTTTTTCGTAATACTCTTACTAATAGTAGTAGTATCTACTTTACTGTGAAATACTACTCTTAACACTATTAGGGGAAGGAAATAAACATTTTTCATTTATAACATTTTTCATTTCATATGTGGTAACTGGATGAAATTCCTCATATAATGATCCAGTAGAAACAGTATTTAAATATCCATAACAAATAGAAAAAAATGAATTAATAGTAGAAATTGAGAGAGACTAAGTTTTTAAATACAATTGATAAAATTTTAATTATTCATTTGATAGTATTTAAGTGTTTGCCAATATTATAATATCTCATTTTATGCATGTTGACACCTTAATAATACACCCCCATTTGTCACAAATTACTATGTTGCTTTAATTTACCATATATGTGTTTTATTATACACCCAAGAAATATGATGATCAGGGTCCGATCTTTTTTTTTTTTTTTTTTGCAGTTTTTGGCTGGGACTGGTTTTGAACATGCCACCTCCAGCATATGGGGCCAGTGCCCTACTCCTTTGAGCCACAGGCACCGCCCAGGGTCCAGTCTTAACACACACGTTTGTTATTTGTCTTATGATGCCTATAACAAAATCAATAGGTAAAATGTAAAGCAAAGAACATGAGATAAGGCTAAAATCCAAGAGAGCTTTTTGTGTAAGTATTTTCCAAAGGTTGGTGACTTAATTCTGAATGATAATGAATTCTGCAGTCTTGAAATCACATGATTTTACAGGTTGATGTAGATGTCTCATTAAATGAAAAATGTTGCCCTTTACTTGAAGTCATTCCATTTAGACTTCTGACTAGATTAAATTTTCTCTCTAGAATCCTAATGAAGATAATGCATCCCTTAGCTTTCTTAAGTCTTTCCTAACAAAACGTTTGTGCGGGTGAAGAAAATGGAGAGATCATCTTTTGAAAATGTATCAAAATGAAAGCATTATATGATGGATAGGGGAAGTGAATAAATTTACAATATAAGTTAATTAAGCCTTCAGTTTCTCTCAATAGGCACAACCTAAAATTGATTATTAGTAGCAAACAATTCTATTTTCTAAATAAGTTTTATTTTTGGACACTATGGAACTATTAATAAACGTATCAAATATTCTACTTCATGTTATTTTTGCTGGTTTACACAGCAACTCAATGATTTGGTTTGACTCTTTGTTGTTTTTCATAAATATTTATGTATAATATCATTTTCCTTGTAAACAGGATTTTTCCTGCCCAAAGGGAGGAAAAACAATTTGTGTGTTAATTTTATCTCACTGGTTTTGTTCAGCTTCAGTAGTTGTGTATATAAAAGAAGAGATTAGATAAAGGGGAATACAAGCAACCCCTGCTGCTAACGTAAAGAATTTTAATTAGCTATGATAATAATTTGCAGTAATTCAGGTATATCCCACCCCTTTGCTCATAGAACACACCAGCTGCTAAATGGTTCCTGTCGGTAGTCAGCCTATATTTATTTTGTTTAGATTTTGCTGCCCCCTACAGAATAACCATAGCATTCATGAGTTTGCGTTCAACTTCATGATGAGAGCTCATTTCTTCTTGAAATTGAAGTGTAAATAGTCCTCCCAAAGTAGCACGATGTTACCGTGTATGGATTGGAACTTATGGGACACAATTATAACAGGGACTCTACCTAACAAATGTGAACATTGTAACCTAATTTTTGTACCCTCACATTAACCTGAAACAATAAAAATAATCCAAAAATCCTACCATCGTAGTTATCAATTACTACTGTTTGACATATTTTGTGTCACTTGAGACACTAAAGCTGCAACTTTCTTCTTAAAACAAACAAACAAAAAATTCCATTCAATACTTTTTCCTCTATTTTCTACATGAAAAGTAAAATCTGTGACGAGGAAAACTAGTACAGTTTGAAACTTTCCCCACATAGTATTTTCAATATATAATTTTAGAACATTATGCTTTTTGTTTCTATTTGATGAGAGACATTTATTGTCTTAAGTCTCTCACAGGCACAAATGGGACATGGGCCTGAGAGGGAAAATACATTACTCAATATTAAAGATAGATATTCAGTTTTCCTTCGTAAGTTCCAATCTATATAAATAAAAGTTAAACTCTACTAAAAAATTCAAAATGGTTTTTTCTTTGAAAACGACATTATTGATTTACCAAACTTCTAGGTCTTTTATTTTAAGAAATAAAGTATGATTAACTTGTCTTTAAATGAACTCTTTGCTGAAAGTAGAAACTTTAGGTTAAGTACAAAAATTTAACTTAACCACAAAGTGGTAATTCAGGTGGTTCTAGCTCTCTCAGATAAATTGTTTTCTAAAAATTCACAGCCATGGTGATAATATGCACTGTGTGTGTGTTTTCATTGTCTGGGTTCTCCTTGTTAGGATAATATTTATGAAATGAAAGATATATCAACCATCAAAGGCGTCGTTCACTACTTTTAAATGAAAAATCATCACCATCAAATAATGGCTGTTAATGGCAGACACTGGCCCAAGAGACTTTCTTCAGACCAAACAGTCTCAGCACTGCTAGCTCGCATGGCAATCTTTAGCTAAAATAATTCCATTAAGCCTGACAGACAAGATACTTTGCATTTCATAATAAAAACCTGAGGCATTTTTATTAGGGCAAACATTTATTGTCATTTTCCTTTTCATAAAGTTAATATTTAAAATTGAAATTATAAGGTTTTCATGAAGATATCCAAAATAATTGTTATTGCTAATTGTAAAAGGCAACATGCTCTCTATTTAAACATAAAGCCAGAGTCTAATGTGAAAAAGTGATTAAAAAATAGGATGAGTATAAAAAGAATCTAGAACTTAATATAAACAGTTTGGCTGTACATTTTTATCTTCCATCTAAGAAATAAATTTGTTTATTTAAGGATAAACACATTCAATGTTCACCTAAATTGCACTTTTTATCTGCAGTATACATCAAGACTATGCATGTTTACAGCCTTGCAAAATATGCTTTTAGCTCCTAATATAGGGTTATCAGTGCTAAAAGCCTGTGAAGCAAATAACCACTCTCTATCTTAATTTTAAATGGCATTTCTTTTAAAAAAGGGTGAGGGAAAAGAGCTTTGGAAATAAGCCTATATAATCTGTGTTAAAGAGGAGTTTGTGATTTGTAACCTGAAATATTTTAGTTCCAGGTCCCTTATATTTCCACTTATCTTTGATAATCAGCTTATCAATTCCTGCAAGAAAAACAGGAAAATATTTCTTGGCAAAATTTTGGATGATTATCAGAAATTTCAAATATTTCTGAAACTCATAAAATCATGAGCTGTACTTTCTTTATTAATTTACACATTTTTCCAAAAAAAGTATAACAAACTATAAATCAAATTTTAGAAAAAATTTATTCAGTAAAAAGATATTTTTTTAATGTAATTATAGTCTTAGTGTACAGCATTAAGTGCAGCTAATTGTAATTCTTTGAAAACCAAACTGGAATCCCAAATCAACCTAAAAATAGACATTGTTTGAAATTACATATTTAAAACAATTTCATGGCATAATTGCAGCCAAAAACAATGAAATAAAATTACAGTTACTGAAAACTGATTATTAACTAAGTAGCTTCTGTCTTGGGTATTCCTGTAATTCATAAAATTCCAGAGTCTTTATTTAGGACTTATGTTTAATCTTTCTACAAGGAAAATAAATATTTTCTTTAAGCTTTGATGCTAACATATTCTTTATTGCAAGATGCCTGTCTGAATTCCATTTCATAAATGACTTTATTTGTTAAAAAAAATATTCTTAGATAATATATACTTGAAAGTGATTATTTCATGTATATTTTGTTAGAAATAGTCAAAAATAATAAATTCAAGCAAAATTTTTTTATTATTTTGGCTCATTTTAGATTATATGTTGTAGTTTTCTAATAACTTTTAGAAATGATTTTACATTGTTAAACTCAAGTATAATTTACATATATTGAAATATACTCATTTTAAATATTGACTTCAAGGAGCTTTCACAAATGTTTACACGTGTATAATTCGCCCTCAAGTCAAACTATAGGATGTTTTCATTAGCCAAAGAATTGCCCTTATGCCCTCCAACAGCAATAGACAACAACTTCTTATAGGTTAGGAACTTCCTTCCGTAGTTGACAACCGCCCTGACTTTTATGTCCAAGGATTGAACCTTGGAAATAGAATGAATTATTCAGGATTTTGTGTTCCTGGGTATGATATAAATGATAAATGATATGTACTCCTTTTGACCTGTTTTCTTTTCCTCATCATAGTATTGTTACTATTGATAATTTTATCTCCATTTTATATAGCTAAATACCTTTCCATTGCATGAATATATCATAATGTATTAATCCATTCTTCTTTAGATGGACATCACATGTGTTTCTAGTCATTGCTGTCATAAATAATGCTTTTACAAACATTCTTGTATGTATCTGTTAAGGACATATATTTTCTTTTCTTGTTTCTGAGGGTAAAAATATTTCATTGTTATCTAGGCTCATGTTTAAATAAAAAAGAAAATTCCAGTTTTCCAAAGTGGTTGTACAATTTCACACTTGCACCAATGATGCCTGAGAATATCAGTTGCTCTATATTCCCCTAAAAATTAAATCTCTTTAATTCAGTGTAAGCCAGAGTTTTGAAAGTAGTATGTTTAATTCACATCTCTCTGGTGAGCACTTATAGTTTTCGTTGTTATTTCTCAATAAGTACTTCTCATAACCTTACTGAAAATGTATTTATCTTATTATATTAATCACTTTTAAATCTCTATCCTTGTTAATAGATTTTTTATCTTATTTAAATTGTTTGTAGGAGTTATGTATGTATGTTCCCCATGTATTCTTTGTCAAATACATGTATTATATTATGAATATTTTCTACCAGTGTATAACTTTTTATTTTTTCTAGTGTTGACCTTAATGAGCAGTCATTTACTGATAAAGAAAAACTTACACCATTTTAAAAATATACCTATAATATTTTAAATACTTAAATTATTTTAAATCTGTGAAAGAAATAACTTCCCACAACAAAGTTGTGAAAATATTTTCCTATGATTTCCCCTAGAAGTTTCAGAGTCTCAGTTGTTAATGTCCAACATGATTAATCCCAAATTATGATAATGTCTCTATATAGTGTGAGGTGGGAATTTATGTTAGATTTTTCATATCTGTATTCACCATTTGTTGAAAACAACTTTTCTTTCCCTTTTGACAAGTCTTGCTGTATTTGTTTTACATCAATTGTCTATCCACATAGGGGTCCATGTCCTAACACTATTTGATTTCAGTACCCTTTTTCTCATTCTTCATGACAATGCCACTTGATTAATTCTTCAAATCAGAAAATGTAAGTGCTCCGTTTACATTATTCTTTAATGTTATTTGGATAGTCTAGGTCCTTTCCATTTTCAAACAAATTTTAGAATCAATTTATCAATTACCATGGCAAAACCTCTCCAGATTTTGAATAGGATGCATTAAATCAATAAATCATGGGTTATTTGGGTATGCTTTAATCTCCTTCAAAAAACATCTGAAGATTTATGGTTCAAATATCACACTAGACATCTACCATATTTATTCTTTGTATTTAAAAAATTCATTTCAAATGTATCTTCCAATTGTTTACTGATAGCATATACAAATAGAAAGTTTTCTATGTAAACAACAAATCTATTGTTGACATAAATAGTTTTCCTTCATTTCAAAATTGTCTGCCTTATATTTTTTTCTTGGCTTTATTAAACTGACCCTCAACACAGTGTTAAAGAGAATTATCAGTATAGACATCCTCATAATGTTTATTGGTCAAAGGGGCAAAGTGTTAAGCAGTTTGCTATGAAGTAGGTTTTTCACTTATCAGTTAATTACTTACTTAATTAATACATTCATTTATTTATCACTTATTTTCTTACTTTGTTGAGCGTTTCACCATAATAATTGCAGTATATGCCAAGTGATTTTTTTTGTTTTGATTTGTTATTGAGATTATCTTGTGCGTGTTGTTTTCTTCATTCTGTTAACATGAAGATCATTTACTTTGATTCATTTTGAAATGTTAAAACAAACTTGTCTCTGAGAAACAAAACTCAAGTGGTCATCATAAAATATTTTAAAATATTACTGAATAAGGTTTGATTTTATTTGATTAACATTTTGTTTCATTTTATGTGAAATTTATGGTTTGGTATTTTTACAACACATGTGTACCTCTGTCAAATATTTTATAACATAATATGTATGACTCATGAAACCTGTTTGAAACTGTCTCATGAAGGTTTATTTTGACTAATATTATTTATTATTTCAAGTTTTAATATACAATTGCTATTTTCATAATCTGTTGCTACTTGGTTCAATTTATTTCATACTGCTTTTTCAAATAATGTTTCCATTTTAACTAGTTTAACATATTGGCATAAAAGTAATTTATAAATTTGATATATTTTTTAATATCATCAGTATCCATAATAATTTTGTTTTATTTCTTGGCAGTGATAATTTGAGTTTAATTTTTTTGGTCTGTATCTTTCTTTTCATTGCATTAATTTATATTGTTGTAATTATGATTATTCTTGCAGTTTTCAAGGAGTTAATTTGTTCTCTATTCTGTAATGTTAAGGAAGCAACTTACATTTTTGATTTTTAAATTTTCTTCTTTCCTATATACAAATTTAAAACTGTAAATTAACTTCTAGGAACCTTAATTAGCTGCATCCTACAAATTTTACTGTGTGCAATAATTATATTCAGTTTGAACATTTTTCTTCTTCTATCTAGTAAATTTTTATTTTATGCTCAAAGCTGTGTGTAGTATTTGCTATTTTCTGACTTAGTTTTATTATTTAGTAAGGCAAATCAAAGCAAAGCAAAGTATTGGCTTTTAACTTCATGTTGTCATTAAGTGCTCTATTTAATAAAGTGTGAATGTCAAGATCATCACTGAGGTCTTAGCATTGGTTTGACTCCAACTTTGAGATTCACATAAATTCTGGTGTTTTCGTTCACTTCTCCTTTCTGCAACAGGAGATTTCTGCTCAACCTCACTACATCCACCATGTACTTGAACAGCCGAGGAATCTTAGGGAATCTCCATGCATGTATCTGGTTTTTGTCTTCTATTCAGCTCCTTCATCAATATTCAGCTCTAATTTCAGTGATTTACAAGAATCCACCTGGAACTTCAACCTCTTCTTCTTGACTTCTGAGAGACTAGTGATCTTGGACTCTACTTTTCTTCACTGGTACAGGAATGAGCCTGTAAGAGAAAAGCTGTGGCATGTAAAGGACTCACTCTTCATCCTTCCCTTTTCTCAAAATTATGGTAATAAGTTCTCCGTTATTTCATGCCTAAAAACAGTTACCTCATATATTTTGTTCAGTTATATACTTGTTTACAATAGACCACATGTAGAACGTCAGTTTCTCTGTCATGATACAAAGAAGAGGTATTTTCATCATAAGTAGGAAAATAAATATATGATACTTATTACACGTCAAAGAAAGAGCATTTGATAATTTTTAAATACAACTCAAGAAGACATGAAAACTTGATTTAACAATAATTGATTTGATAAGCCTTTCCTGAGATCTACTGGCACTGATATTTGTATCCAGCTTGGCCTCTCAAATTGATTGCAGGAATGTTACTTAATTTCAATTCCTCATCTGAAAAATGACCATAATAGAGTGGTAATTTACATCACAGAATTATGGTGATAATAAAATAGTTCATACAAATTTCAAAAGAGGACCTAAAATGTCAACTCTCTATAAAATGTAGCCATCATTATTATAGAAAATAGAAATGTCTCCTTTCATTTAGACCCCTTCCCTTTCACATCAGCAATGAAAAGGGAGTTCATTAAATTTATCTATGGTTTCTTTCATTTTGAAATGATTTTAGAATGTTCAGACATCACACCAAGCAGTGTGTCATCAAACAACTCTCATTATTTTGGTCTTGAAACTTGGAAAATTTCCCCTTAAATGCACATACTTTTGTGAAACACTGTTATTTCCATTGATTTTTTTAAATGAAATTTTCAGTAAGAAAAAATGTGAAGAGTAGTGAAAACTTGAACTATAGTGATAATAAAAATACATCTGGAACTGATTCAACCTAAATAATTATTTAGGTTCAGAGAGGCTGAACCAGAGGGACAGAAACAAAGATGTCTGTACCATAAAGAAGACCAATCTCAGCAAGGAGTGGTTGCAGACCAGAGACATTTTATTAGAGTCAACATACACCTCTGAAGTATACAGAGTTATTTGTCATAGGCAGCTTCTTCTATCAAGGACATCACAGACTATGGAACATCATAAAAATAATTATTCAATTATTTATTTAATTCATTGAATATTTATTGTTACTATGTATTACATTTTTCTAGAAGCTAATAAGCAGCTGTGATAAGGACCCTGGTTTAATGGAACTTATAGTTTTAGGGAAAATAGGCAGAGAACAAATAGATAATATACAATATCTTGTCAAAAAATCATTAGTAGGAAGTAACCAAAGGGAAAATAAGGCATAAAATGTTATCTCTGTGTTGATAATTCTCAAAATGAAAACTAGAATACTGATATCTTCCCTGGTTCCAGATTTATATTATCTTTGCCTTTTTTTTTTTTTTTTTTTTTTTGCAGTTTTTGGCCAGGGCTGCGTTTGAACCTACCAACTCTGGCATATGGGGCTGGCGCCCTACTCCTTTGAGCAACAGGCACCGCCTTTTTTTTTTTTTTTGAGGTAGACTCTCACTATGTCGCCCTTGGTAGAGGGCCATGGCATCACAGCTCACAGCAACCTAAAACTCTTAGGTTTAAGTGATTCTCTTGCGTCAGCCTCCCAAGTAGCTGGGACTACAGGCACCTGCCACAAAGCCCGGCTATCTTTTTTTTTTTTTTAATTGTAGGTATCATTATTGTTTAGCAGGCTCGGGCTGGGTTCGAATCTGCCAGCCCTGGTGTCTGTGACTAGCGCCATAACCACTGAGCTATGGGAGCCAAGACCTATTTGCTCTTTTATTTGGGCTAAGAAACTACAATAAATTTAACATTTTTGAAAATAAAAGTTTTGACCTCCCTTTGTCCAAATTAATTGCAATCCCAGTCATTTACTGCGTAAATCACTACACCAGCCATCCTGTTAGTCACATCATACGCTTCAAAGTCATCCTTGATTTTTCTTTTCTTACTTGTCTCTTGTATATAAGCCATCAGCATTCTCTCAGATCCAACTACAGAATATATTTCAAATTTGCTTATTTAGCTACATTTTCTCAGTGGTGTGTTAGTCCAAGCTGTCAGCATTTTTTCCCCAAGCTGTTCAATGGCTTCCTAATTGGTGTTCCTGCCTCCATACTCAATCTCACCCAAGTTTTCTCCTCAGAGCAACCATAATGATTTCTTTAAGATGGAAATGAGATCACATCACTTCTCTACTTCAAACCTTCCAGTTATTTCCCATTGCATTTAAAATTAAAATGATAAATACCTCTGGACCATAAAACCCTCCATTATCAGAATGTCCAATCTTCTGAACTCATGCTTACAGCTCACTATATCAGGCCATTATCTTCCAATCACACTGGCCGCCATTCAGACTCTCAGGAAAGGTATGCCTGTGTCAAGGTGGTCAATGTTGCTGTTCACTCTGCCTACAAAGCTCTTGTCTTAAATTTTCGGGTCACTGATGCTCTCATTCAGCTTCATTTGATCATAACCCCATTGTCTCAAGCAGCATTCTCATCCAAACTCTGTTAAATTCGCCTGTTCATATTTTAGTGAAATAATCATATTTGTGTTTTATTTGCTTAATTTTTGCACCACTCTGTGTGTCTTATTCTCCAATGTTTTAAGTAATAGAAGCCAATTAAATGTATGTTTACTTAGTGACCCACATATGCCAGTATAGGTATTGAAGAGATAACATTCCTTTTTATCTGAGGAATTTTATGATCAAAATTGTTTTCGGTAAGACAGGTATGATGGAAGTGTTAAGGATGCATTGGGGAAATGTAGAACATCTCATAAGAATCCAGTAATAGCTTTAATACTAGAAGTAATGAATATTTGAACTATGGCAGTAATGGCAGAGATACGTTAAGAAGGAACAGAATCAAGAAAAGTTTTCTAACATGACAAGTGAAAAGAACTTCATGAGAGATGTGTCTTAAAATGCTCTGTAGATAGATAGGACAACAGGGCTAGTATAGTGATTATGTAAGAAATCACAGCTGCCTTTTATCTTTTCCCCACAAACGTTTTCAATTGCCTTATTAAAAATACGTAGCAAAGTGTGGAAGGAACTTCAGGATGAAAATGTTGAGATTGCCTGCAATAAAAAGAAGAATTATGAAGGAATTTCATGATGTCACAGAAAGGCCAAATTTCCTGATGGGATATCTTCAGTTGACAAGTTCCAACAAAATTCAGCCTGATAAGATTGCAAACCAGGCCAGTGAAGTGTGGAATCTGCTTCCTGGAGTATTATTTTTGAGAGTTCTATGGTATAGATCCGGGTTTTTGTTTTTGTTTGTTTGTTTGTGTTGGTGGCGTTGGATTCTGCCACACTGACTTTTGCAAGTGTTATGAGATATCCTTGGTAAAACACTTTGGTAACATTCTGTTGCAAGGTGCTGGGAGCACTAGAAGGCAGACCATGTAACCTGAGTTTCATTCCTGTCAAAGTTGAAGGCAGGAGAAAAACACACTCACAGAGCCACGGTCTTTCTTCCTGGGTCTTCTATAGTAACAAGAAATAATCAGAGCTAGAACTAAAATATAGTGAGAGAAATCACTTAGGTGAAAAATTATCAGAAATGTTTCCAAGGCAGAAGAGTCTGACCTTAGAATAGATTTTACAGGGTGAGGAGGCATATGGAAAAGGAACTAGTCCTTATTAGGGAAACACAAACTCATACAAAATGAGTTTTCTAAATATAAGATCATATCATCAACAAAAAAGCAACCCTCAAAGATACCTATGATTTTTGTATTTCACCATTTAAAATCTCTTATATCTTTGCAGGCTTTGTTTATTTTTCTTAATTCTTTGATTTTTTTTTTTTTGATTGAGTAAATTTGAAAGAATTATCTTTAAGCTCTGAGATTCTTTCTTCTTAATACTTCCACTATGTTTTATATTTCCTTAAATGAATTTTGTTACTTCCATCATTTTTATTTATTTTTAACTATTTTGATATCTGTAGCAAATTTTTCATTCATTTGTTAAAGTGTTTTTCTAGTTTTTATGGGTTGGTTTTCCATTTTCTCTTGGATTTCATTGAGCTTCTTTACATTACATATTTGGAATTCTTTATGTCATCTTAATATTTTCATTTTGGTTGGTATCCATTCTAGAGAGCTAGTGGTTCCTTTGGGGGACATCCTTTTCTCTGATATTTAATGCTTCCATGTTCTTGCACTGATAAGCAGCTATTAATTCTTATTTTGTAGTTTTCTTTTGTTTAGATGACACTTCTTTTTTCCTCTCACTTTTGAGATGTGCCTACAGCATATGTTGGGCAAGAACATTTGGCTTTGCTTATGGGTTCCTTGATGGTTGTCTACATTCTGGATGGATAACTTTGTTATAGATATTATTATGGTGTTATTTTCTCAGTTGCTAGTTGTTTTTAGGGTGTAGTGATGGTTAGTTATATGCATGGGCAAATTCCTGTCTCTCATTGATTAGGGAGGGTGGTGGTCTTTGAGATCTTTATTCTTTCCCCAGACCTGTGTGAATTATATTGGCACACCCCAGTTTAATATCTGAGACAGTAGGTAGTCTTGTTCATAAGTAAGTAATACATATCCATAAACATCAAACTCACCTAGTATACTTGAGTCATTAAATGCTATAAAGAGCTGTGCAAATTGACCTCCCTGTTAGTAGATGGTGCTTGCTTGAAGAAACAGATTACAGTGTTGTTATGGGTATCTGTGCCTGGCTATAGTACCTCAGGAGAAGTACTCTCATGTTTCAGATGGTATTTGAGGCCTTGAAAATTCCAGGTGAATCCTTATTCTCCAACAGAGAGGAGGCATGTGGGAGAGTTAGGTTGGGTAGTGTGGAGTGTCTTGAGCTTGCCCTCAGGCTCTGCAAAAGCTGTAAAGGTAGCATTCTGAGCAGTTGTCAAAGTGCCCCTTCCAGGTTTCTAGGGAAAGCCACCAGGAGGGGCTGACATGGCCCACCCACCCAGAAAGTGTGCTTATGAGGAAGGGGTCATCTGAGATTCACAATCGGGCTGTCAAGTGCAGTCTCCCTCTAGAATCTCACTCTGTACTGATATTGTAGCCTTTCTGTGGGGTGAAGGTGTGCTCCACAAGTGTGCTCTGGCTGAGACTCAAGCTTCACACTCTTTTCATCTCTGCCTACATGATCTCTCTTTCCTCTGAGATTAGTTCACACTTCTCCCCTAAGTACTCCTGAGCAACACAATCAAGTCCTGGGTATAAAGGATGTGGCCTGTGGGCCAGTCCTTGAAGATCAATTCTTGACTGTGCCAGGGAGAGAAGTGTGTTGGTCTGAGTTGCCTATCAGGTATTCAAGCAGGTTTTATGTCCTTCTGCTTTGATGTATGCCCTGCTCTGATGGGGCAGCTGGGTAAGCAGCACCAGGGAGGGGCAGTGAGTAAAGAACTCATAATCTGAGCATCTCTCTTAGTCTGCTGTAAGTCTTTAAAAAGAAAGCTTTGAGCTTTACTCTTTGTAGTAATCTCAGTATAGTGGATACAACAACAGAGAGGAGGCTGTCATTCCTGAGAGCCTCAGCTCAATTCTGGCAGCTGTGGGTGGGAGACGGGCAGGGAAGGAAAAGAACCTGAATGGAGAGCATCCGACATTCTGTTCATCTCTGCCCTCTCTCTGGAGGCAGAATGTCCAGGCTCTGAGTCATACATATCCCGAAGGACTCTCTAGTCCCTTACAGCTCTCAAAGTACAGGAGTTGTAAAATATTTCTATGGGTACAAGAAAGTTGAAAATTGAGGAGTTGAAGCCTTCTGGGGAGGAAGAAGCTGCATGGTGAATGGACAAGCAATATGGCACCTGTCATTACAGCTCAGGTTTGTAGTGACAGGAAGTAACATCATGAGAGCTAGAATCTGGTGCTTTGTGTACATGAAGCTTCCAGTTCAGTGTGGCAGCAGCTTATGGGTTTGTGAGGGTAGAAATGCTCCCTAGTAGCTCAGAAGCCTTCTGTCTGCCAGAGATGTGAGAGAGGGAGAAATATACTACCCCACCTACTTGTTTCGCTCTATTTCAAGATTATAGGTGGTTGATCTCTCATAGTATCTTACTCTTTATTGTTCTGTTCGGCAACTTCTTCCCATGGAATCTTTGGTAGGTTCTGGCACTTTTCCCTTGGAATTACATCAAAACTATTTTAGTTGTTGTTTGCTTTTCTTTTTCATCTAAAATTTTCCTTCTCTCCGAGATGATCTGGCAGCCCATGTCTCTAGTCAGTCATATTGTCTTTCTTCACTTTAATTTCTTTCTTATCCTTCCTATTCCTTAGATTTCAACCATTATTCAACTTCTGAAAATTCCCCAAATAAAAATCATTAAAAATTTTGCCTAGAATCTTAAAGAGTAATAAATTCTTTAAAATGAAAAGTGAAAAAAATAAGTAGAATATAAAAATATATTGTTGAATAAGAAAAATGAATATGAAATATTACTTTGTGCAACCCAAATGCCAGATAATTAATTATTGGAAATAAAGTTGTTTAAGGTGTTTAGTGTCATCACATTGAGTAGAAAGGAAGTGATAAACAGTGAATAGCTAGATAATTAAAAGAGTAGATTGTAGTAATCTTTGTAGTAATCTCAGTATAGTGGATGCAACAACAGAGAGGAAGCTGTTGTTCCTGAGAACCTGGATGAAAGGAAATAGTAACTGAGATCTGTTTATCCATAATTTTTAAAAGCACTGTGAGATTGATAGTATGACCTTAAAGGGATATTTTGCCATTAAAAAAATAAGCACTTCAGTACTAAGTTTAGTTCTCTATATTACAGTACTAATCTTAGTGCTTTATTTCATCATTTAAAAATGCACGATATATTTAAGACAGTAAATGAACCATCATGCAGAATGGACTTAATTTGTTCATTTCTTCTATTGCTCAATACCATTCTGAAACACTTTAATTAAGAACATGAAATGAGTCATTAACGTTCAGTTCTAAAAATAAGTGGCTAATTACAGTATGTTGACAAAAGCTAGTTACTTCAGGCATTGCTATCAAATCTCTTCAAAAACGGCAAAAAAAAAAAAAGAAACTCAATGAATTTTTTTTATAAAACATGGAAAGGTAAAACTTCACGTTAAAAAACAGAACTTAAAATAGTGCCATAGATAGAATTTATAGATACCGATATACACACGAGCTAAAATTACACATTACTGTCAGAGCATTTGGTTAATGGTTATAAAGATCCTACTTTCAGCCTTAAGATGTAAAATAACTCCAGGTTTCATATACTCAATATGTGCAAAGTATACAAACACTTTTATTTATTCATATGATAAATTATGCATCAGGCTATTAATTTAATTCTCAATTTACAACTAAGGAAAATGATATAGAGGCAGTAACAGGTTATCTTAGTATTACATAAGAAGTTAATAGTACTCATAAAGGTAACTGAAATTGCTATTACCCATTTATTGCTCAGCTATATGAAAAAATAAATGCATTTTTTACTCTTAGGTTCATGTTTCAAGGGTACATGTCAAATCTATTAAGTATAGAGTATAAATGTTTTAACACAATAATTAAGTAAATGAAGTGAAGGCTATATTAACTAGTTTGATGTAAGCATTCCTAATTGTATATAAAATCAGCACATTGTACCCTATAAAGGCATCAATGTATACAGGATCTATGTGTTTATGACTTAAATAAATAAATAAATAAATAAATAAATAAATAAAAATACTGCTCTATTTTTATCTGTATGGTACACAATAGAGACTCTCAAATTTTTCTCATGTGAAAATTATTATTAAAGCTTTTCAGAAATAGATTAAACACAATATATGAAAAGGGTTATACCAATATGCATTATACATGTAGAAAGCTATTCTAAACTTGACATAGCCTTAGCAGGTCTTATCAAGTAGGAGAGTGAAGGCTTCCAAAAATCCACTACCTCCAAAACAATAACAAACGCACTGGCAAAAATTGTTAAAATCAGTGTTCTCAGGACTTTGGAAATTAATCAAATGCTTCCAACAATCTAAGGAGTGCTTACTGTGGAAAAATGGCTAAACTTGGAACAGTATGGGCTGTGTCAATGAAACTCGATGTGCTTCCAACCCATTCTCCACACCTCTGTGACAGCATCAAAATTCAGTAGTTCAGCATACTCTAGGGCAGACAGAATAGATTTGCAACTCTTCAAAAATTCCTACGCTATAACACTGTGGCTATTCGAGTCTGTTCACAGATCCCTGGAAATGCTCTCTCTTAGGTTGTTTTCTATCTTATTTGGGCATGTTGTGATGAGTTGGCTACTTGTAACTGACTGACACTTGGACGTTTATTATAATCCTAAATTGAGATTTTGTTTATTTATGTTTTTATTTATAAAAACTGCCTTACATATACATGTCTGTATGTATGTGGTATGTGTGTACATGCAACATAAATTTTATAAATAGAATTAAATCAAATTAAATTATAAAAATTAAATATGGACATTCCCAACTTACCATGACTTGACTTAAATGATTGTTTGACTTTACTGTGGCATAAAAGTGATATGCATTCAGTAGAACCATACTTGAAGTACTCAAGCAACCATTCTGTTTCTCACTTTCAGTACAGTATTAAATAAATAATATGAGACTTTCAGTATTTTTTATTTATTAAATAGGCTTTGTGTTAAATGAATTTCCCCCATTTAGGCAAATGCAATTGTTCTAACCACATTTAAGGTAGGCCAAGCTAAGCTATGATATTTGGTTTCCTCGGTTTATTAGGATAGTGACATACAATATTTTTGACATATAATATTTTCAGCTTACAATGGATTTATAGAGAATGTAAGTCCATTTTAAGCCAAGGAGCATCTGTGCTCCAAATGGCATATGAGAATGAAAACAGAGAAATACAGAGATAAAATGAGATAAATTATCTCCATGAACTAATATCACATAGTTTGTCCAAGAAAGAAAAAAGACAGGAACTGATTTAATTGTGAAGATAAAAAACATTCTAAAATCAGTTTACAGAATTCATGTAATAAGCTGTTTATTTTGCCTTCTTGATGTGAGACTACAATTAGATACAGACTCACTCTGATAAGACTTGCACTCAGAAGGAATAAATACCTAGATTAATTAACATATTTGAACAGGAATATTAAAAATTATGCTGGTAGAGAGATTTGTTCCATTTTCCCTAATTATTTGTCTATCCAATCATTTATGTCCTGGAATAGAGATGTATGGCTATTTTGTTATTCAAATTATTCCAGCTTTTGATCCTTAGGATCATATTCAGCAGGTTTCTGTACTCCAGGCAATTTAATCTTTTTCCATTTATTTTTGTTTTTGTTTTTAGAGTGCTCCCTTACTTCCTGAAACTAAGATGTCCAGGCTCATCCTTGATATTTACTACCCAGGTCCTAGAATCAACCATTTCTCCAAGAAATACTGGTTCCATTTGTTGGAAAATGGAGTTGGAAACCAAGGGCTGTATGTTAGGTATGCTCATTGCTACTGAGTTTCACTGCTTTTAGGCCCTCTTAGCTCCCTTTTAGGAGAGATCTGCACATGTACTAACCTATGCAAAAAACACATCTGAAATATTTATGTATAAACCACCCAAATCTATATTAAGCCAAACATGTGTCTGATATCTCCAGCTATGTGGATCATTCTAACCCCGCCTTGTTCGTTGGATAATTAACATTAATCACTAAAAATCACGGCTCCCACCTTCCACCATCCATTTACTTAAGTGTTTGAATCTATTATATTTACATAGTAATATCAGATTTGCAACCTATAATCCCATGGGAAACAACTTTATCAATTAGAGGGCAGCACTTATACACAGATATTTTTGCCTTTAGTCTTCTGTACTTCATTTCTTTCCAAAATTACTCAGGTCACCATTTCCCACCCTGACCCTGACCCCTTAAGTGAGGTTGTGCCATATCTTTGTAAGTTATCTTCCATCACTGGGGTTCCCTGACATCCTATATGTTGTTTTCTCAATATGTACAGAAAGTTTACCACCCTAAAAATCCCCTGTGCTTTAATTATTAAACTTTTTTCCTAAACTTCTGATAACTATAGATGTTCTATTGCCTCCATAGTTGTGCATTCTTCAGAATGTCAGATAATTGAAGTCATACTGTACAGAGTCTTTTCAGACTATATACACTTAGCTGTGTAAACTTAGTTTCCTCTATGTCTAGTCATGGCTTTTTTTTATAATATTAAGTCAGCCTTGTATACTTGTGATTAATATCACTGGGTAATACTGAATAATTCTTTGTATACACTGATTTTGTTGAAGAATTTTGCATCTGCATTCTTAAAATACATTGATCTGTATTATTTATTTATTTTAATGTTTTTGATCTTACATCAGTTTGAATGTAATGCTGACTTTATAGAATAACTTAGAAGTATTTCTTCTGTGTCTATTTTCTGAAAGAGAATATAAGAAATTGAAGTTTTCCTACATAAATATTTGGCAGAGTTCATTAGTGAAACCATCTAAACATAGTATCTTATTTTTTTAGTGTTCTTAATTGTTGACTCAATTTCTTCAATAGACATGGGTGTAATATGCCTATTTCTCCTTATGTGAGTTTTGTAGTTTATAACTTTTAAGAAAATGCGAATTTACTTTCAGTTACCAATTTCATGGACAGCAAGTTGTTTATAGTGTTATTCTGTTATTATTTTATAGGACATGAGACTAAACAGTCATACCCACTCTTTTATTTCTAAAATTGGTACTTTATGACTTCTTTCTTCTTTTATCCCTGGTTTGCTTGACTAGAGGTTTGTCAACCTCTGTTTTATTGTTCTTTAAAAATAAACAGCTTTTTGTTTAATTGAATTTTTCTATTTTTATTTGTTCTGAAATCATTGATTTCTTTTCTAATTTGTCTTATGTACTTTATTCTCTTCTTTATGCTTAAATTTTTCTTATTTTTCTAGTCTTCTAATGAATAACTTTAAACTAATTATGGGCATAACTTCTCTAATATATACATTTGATGCTATAAATGCCTTTCACTGCATTAAAAAATATAGTATTTTATAATTTACATTTTCATTTTAATTTAATACAAACTATTTTAAAATTTTTCTATAAACTTATTGCTATCTTTTGTTGGACAATGCATAAGTGTGTTTGTATACTTCCACATAGTTGGATTTCCTATATATCATTTTGTTATTACTTTCCACTTTGGTTCCATTGTTTTTTGAGAACATACTTTGTACGATTTCTTTCTTTCTTTCTTTTTTTTTTTTTTTTTTTGTGCAGTTTTTGGCTGGGGCTGGGTTTGAACCCACCACCTCAGGCATATGGGGCCGGTGCCCTACTCCTTTGAGCCACAGATGCTGCTCATGTACGATTTCTTTTACATTTGCCAATGTATAGGCTAAACATACGATGTATACTTTCATATACTCTGAGCAACGACAAAGTTTTTCACCTTGCTTTATTTCAGTATTTACTTTATCACAGTGGTCCCAAACCAAACAAATCTGTAGTCTTACAAAAGTATGTTTTTAGTTTCAACTTGATCGAATTGTTATTTATTGAATACTTTGCCAGCACAAGAATGCACATTCTTTTCAAGCTCACTTAGAATATTCACAAAGATAGAGACCACATTTGGGCCACTGTAATAAAGCAAGTTGGAAAAATTGTTTACTCTATACTATAGTTCATTAAGTATACTATAGCATTGTGTATTAAAAATGTATATATCTTAAATTAAAATACTTCATTTCTATGTGGGCATGATGGTGGTGCACCTCCAACCCCAGCTATGTAGGAGGATCATGTTAGCCCAGGAGTTTGAGAAAACCCTGGCTGATATAGTAAGACGCTATCACAAAAAAAACCACTTTATTCTAAAAGATGCTAATGATCATTGGCATTTTCATCAAGTCATAATCCTTTTGCCAATATAGTATCTTGCCTTGATGTTGATGGCTGCTGACTAATCAGGGTAGTGATTGCTGAAGGTTGGGGTGATATGGAAATTTCTTTAAAAAAGATGACAGTGTAGTTTGCCTCATTGATTGACTCTTCCTTTCACAAAAAGTTCCTCTGTAGCATATGATACATTTTGATATCATTTTATATCAAGTAGAACTTCGTTCAAAAAAAATTTTTTTGAGATAGAGTTTCACACTGTTGCTCCAGGCTAGAGTGCTATGGCATCATAGCTTACAACAGCCTCAAATTCCTGGGCTCTAGTGATTCTCTTGCCTAATCCTTGCATGTAGCTGTGTCTAAGTTGCCACAATGCCTGATTAATTTTTCTTTCTTTCTTTCTCTTTCTTTCTTTCTTTCTTTCTTTCTTTCTTTCTTTCTTTCTTTCTTTCTTTCTTTCTTTCTTTCTTCTTTCTTTTTTTTTTTTTTTTAAAGATCTGTGGTCTCAGTGTTGCTCAGGCTGGTCTCCAGCTCCTGAGCTCAAGGGATCCACCCTCCTCAGAGGGATCCATTCTCCTCAGAGTGCTAGAATTACAGGCATCAATCACCACATCTGGACTTTCTTTCAAAATTGTAGTCCATCATCTCAAACCCTGCCACTGCTGTATCAACTAAATTTTTGTTGTATTATAAATTCTTTGTAGTCATTTCAATAATATTCACAGCACCTCAAAAAGCTTCTTTGCTCATCCTTAAAACTCAGCTCCTCATCCAGTCAAATTTCCTCCTGAGAGAGCAGGAAGTCAGTGATTATCTTCAGGCTCTGCTTCTAATTCTAGGTAAGTCATCCATGAGGGCTGGAATCAAATTCTCCAAAACTCCTGTTCATGTTAATATTTTTACTTTCTCCTATGAATCAAGAATGGCCTTAATGTCATCTAGAACGGTGAAATCTTTCCAGAAGGTTTTCAATTTGCCAAGCCCAAATCTTGCAGAGGAATCACTCTGTGGGTGCTATGGTATTACAAAGTGTATTTCTTTAATCATAAGACGTAAAAGTCCAAATTACTCCTTTATTCATGGATGCTGAAAGGATGTTATGTCACCAGGAATGAAAACAGCATTTCATCTCCTGGTACATCACCATCAAATGTTCTAGGTGATGAAGTGTGTTGTCAAAGAGCAATATTTTCAAAGGAATTTTTTTGTTTTCTGAGTGGTAGGTCTCAAAGGTATGATTAAATTATTCAACAAAACATGCTATATTCAAATGTGCTACACTCCAGGCTTTTTTATTTGTTTGTTTCATTTATAGAACATAGGCAGAGTACATTTAACATAGTTTTTGAATGGCATAGGATTTTCAAAATGGTAAATGAGTACTGGCTTCAAGGTGAAGTCATCAGATGTATTAGCCCCTACCAAGAGAGTCAGACTGCCCTTAGAAGCTTTGAAGCTAAGCATTGACTTCTGTATAGATAGGAAAGTACTAGGTGGCATCTTCTTCTGTTACATCTATCTTGAAATTGTTTTGTTTAGTACAGCCGCTTTCAATTATCTTAGCCATATCTTCTGGATAACTTGCAATAGCTTCTGCTTTGCACTTTCATATTATGGGGATCCCTCTTTCCTTAAACCTCATGAACCAACCTCTGTTAGCTTTAGATTTTTCTTCTGCAGCTTTATGTCCACTCTGCCTTTATAGAATTGAAGAAAGTTAGGTGCTCCCTCTGTGGTCTTTGGCCTAATGGGATGTTTTGACTGGTTTGATCTTCTATCTCGGTCACTAAAGCTTTCCCCAAATCAGCAATCAGGTTGTTTCTCTTTCTTAATCACTTCTGTGTTCACTGGAGTAGAACTTTAAATTTCCTTCAAAAACTTTTCTTTTGCACTAACGATTCAGCTAGGTGGCTCAAGTGCCTAGCTTTTATCCTATCATGGCTTTGGACATGCCTTTTGACTACGCTAAATTATTTCTAGCTTTTGCCTTAAAGTGAGAGACATATGACCCTTTCTTTCACTTGAACACTTAGAGGCCATTGTAGGATTATTAATGACCTCATTTAAATGGTTTCACAATATCCTGAGACTCAGTCATTTTAAGACTCAAAAGGTCTCAAATGATTGAGTCTCAGGGAATATCAAGGCCCACGGTGAGGGAGCGAAACAATGCCTCAGTGGAAACATCAGAGCACAGACAACACTTACTAAGTTTTCCATTTGTATGGATATGGTTTCTGGTGCCTCAAAACAGTTAATAACAAAGATCACTGATCACAGACGATCATAACAGATATGTAATAAAACATTTTGAAATATTCTAAGAATTATCAAAATGTGACAAAAGTGTGACAGAGAGACACAAAGTGAACACATGCATTTGAGAAAATGGTGCAGACAGGTGTTCTGGATACAGAACTGATCCAAATCTTCAATTTGCAAAAATTGTAATGTCTGCAGATGCAGCATAGTAAAATTAGGCATGTCTCTGTGTCCTGAGTAAGGGGTTGAAGTCTCTAGCAATAATAATGATGTCTATTTTTACAAAGTTATACTCATTTCTGCCTAATGTATCTTGATGCTCTGTCAAGTCCCCACTTAAGTCTTTAGGAAAATTAACTACTTTATCATTATATATGGCGAGTCTTGATCCTTGATAGTTTTCCTTGGTCTGAGTCTGCTTTTATAAAAATTAATAGAACTAGTTAGCTTTCTTTTGGTTATGATATATTCTTCTATACTCCTTTACTTTTAACATATAAGTATCTTTGTATAAATTGATAAACTAAGTTGGCTTTTTGGGGGGTTTTTTGGAGACAGAGTCTCATTATGTCACCCTAGGTAGAGTGCTGTGGTGTCACAGCTCACAGCAACCTCAAACTCTTGGGCTTAAGAGATTCTCTTGCCTCAGCCTCCCAAGGAGTTGAGACTACAGGCGCCTACCACAACACCTGACTGTTTTTCTGTTGCTGTTGTCATTGTTGCTTAGCTGGCCTGGGTTGGGTTTGACCCTGTCAGCCTTGGTATGTATGGTCAGTGCCATAACCACTATGCTATGGGCACCAAGCCAGTAAGTTAACTTTTGTTTTATTTTATTTTTGGCATGTAGTTGATGTCTTCTTACCGGATTTTTTTCTGTTAATTCATTCTGATAATTTCTGTCTGTAATTGCCATATCATTTCCATTTAAGTGATTACTGATGTGGCTGGATTAAAATCTGCAGTTTGGAAATATTTCTATTCATTGTACATATACTTTACTACTCTGTAATTCTTCTTTTCTTATTCTTCTTTGTCTCATTTTAATTGGACATTTTATATCATCAGTCCTTGACCTTTTTTTGGCATGGGAGACTGGCTTTATGGAAAACAAATTTTCCTCAGACCAAGGTGAGGGCTGGATGGCTTAGGGATGATACAGTGCATTACATTTATTGTGTTCTTGTTTCCGTTATTATTACATTGTAATATATAATGAAATAATTATGCAATTCACCATAATGCAGATGCAGTGGGAGCCGTGAACTTGATTTCCTGCAATGAGGGGGTCTCAATCTGCATTTGCAGCTGCTATCCAGCACTCGCATCACTGCATCATTTCCACATCAGATCATTAGGCTTTGGATTCTCATAAGGAGCATGGCGACCTGGATCCCTCACATGCACGGCATACAGTAGAGTTTGTGCTCCTGTGAGAGAGAATCTAATGCTTCCACTGATCTGACAGGAGGCAGCACTCAGGCTGCAGAGCAAGCAATGAGGAATGGCTGTAAACACGGAGGAAGTTTCCCTGCTTTGCCAGCCACTCACCTCCTGCTGTGCAGCACAGTCCCTAACGGGCTTCAGTTTTCTATTGTTCCACTTTATCTCCTGTCTTAGGATATCCTCTATACCTCTTACAAAAACATTTTAATAGTTGTCTTAGTGTTAGAAATACGCATTTATAACTAGTCAATATTTATATTCATGTAATACTACTCCACTTAAAGTGTGTAAGTTACCTTAGATTGTCGTCAATTCTTTCCCCATGACTTTTATACAATTCTTGCCATTCATTATATTTATCCATATGCTACAATGATATAATACATTGTTTCTACTATTACTTTGAACACTTATTCATATATTAGATCAAATTAAAATAAGAAAAATGAAAATTTTATTAAACTTCATTTCATTATTGTCTGGTGCTTCCCTTTCTTCTTCTTTCTCTCCTCCTCCTTCTCCCCATCCTTATGTAGATTGAGTCTCTAAACTTCACCTTGAAGAATTTATTGTAAAAAATCTTGCAAAGCATGAATGCCAGCAATAAATTCTGTATGTTTTGTTTTTCTGAGAAGACCTTTTATTTCTCCTTGATTTTTGAAGGATTATTTCACCATATATAGAATTTTAGATTTAAAGGGGTTTTTCTTGTTTTGTAAATTTCATTAAACACTTAAAATATTTTATTTCACTCTTTTTATTTGGATGAGTTCTGATAAGTCGATTCTAATTCTTATTCTTTTTTGTGTGTGTTATTAACATGTATTCTGCCATGATGTCTGTTTTTTTCCAAGAATTTTGCTTGTCTTATATTTTTACTAGTTTAAATGCCATGCATCCAGGTATAGAGTGTTTTTACCTTTATCCTATTTCACATTCTCTGAGCTTCCTAGACTTGTGGCTTGGTTTTTATCTTTCTTTTGGAATTTTCTTGACCCTTATTACCTCAAATATTTTTTCTACTTGTTCTCTCTTCTTGTATCATAATTATTTTATATTATACTTCTCAAACTATCTCACAATCCTTTTTGTTCTAACTTTCAATTTCTTATTTCATTTGTATTCAAAAATTTTTCATTGGCTGATTCTTTTTTGAAACATGTCCAGTCTCTTGATGTGCCCTCAAACACATTTTATATATCTGGTTCAGTGCAGGGGGACATGTGGGCACTTAAGGGAATAGTCGTCTATTGATGTGCTTGCATTACTAGCGACAGTGCTTTAATAAGTTTGAGATTAGTTCTAAATTGTTTACTATAAGTAAGTTAGGAATGGAATTAAGAAAATGACTGCAGATGGTGAGTAAAGGGAACAGAGACAGGAGAGAGGTGGATCAGAGAAAAGCATGGACACATTCAGACTACAGGATCAATAGGGAGAAATCCAAAGTCTGCTGCAAGAGCTACAGCTTGAAGCCTGGCCCTTTAAAACAAGGAGACTGTATTGCCGCAGCTTCCCCCTTCCCATTTCTAAGGTCTGTGAGCACTGAGAGGCCAGGCTTACACAGGTGGGACTTCTCTCTCAGAGGGAGTGAGAGCAAGGAGTTGGGAAGATTGATGAGAGAAGGCAAATCAGTACTGGAAACAGCACAAGCACTTCGATCTCAGTAGGACAGGAAAAGTCTCTTGGAGAGGTGAAGGAAAAGTGCCCCTTCCCTCCCATGTCTCAGTATGGCACAGCCCCAGACCACTCACAAGGCTTCCTGGGGGCTGACTTGCTCATCTTGGGATTTGTGTGCGTGGTCTAATTGGGGTGGGCCTCGACATACTGCCCCTGTACTGAGTTCCTGTCCCAGGCTCTGTGTTAGGATCAAAAACAAGTTAGGGTGATAAATGGAAGAGGTAAATCAGTGCAATAAAGGTAGTTAATTAAATAAATAATTTGGTTAGAAAATGCAAACCCCTCCCCCCCACCCTTTAATGCCTGTATTGAAAATGGAGCTAGCCTGGAGCTAGGGGCTGCCACCATTCCTCATGCTTGGAGGTGGACAGTCCCCCCAGCCCAACTCTTTAAAAAATTTTCTCTTTGTGTCTTGGCTCTTCATTTTCCCTTATCACCTGTCTTCTTCAGACACTGGGAAAAAACTCACCGGGTAGTTTGAGCTGGTCCCCAACAGTTCAGTGTTTTTGTTTTCTACTATCTCCTTTTGATTCTTTCTTTCTTTCTTTTCTTTCTTTCTTTCTTTCTTTCTTTCTTTCTTTCTTTCTTTCTTTCTTTCTTTCTTTCTTTCTTTCTTTCTTTCTTTCTTTCTTTCTTTCTTTCTTTCTTTCTTTCTTTCTTTCTTTCTTTCTTTCT